>APFE030103641.1:44682-72404 GCA_000404065.3 Pinus taeda | reverse complement strand
ACCTTATATCATGGTGTTCATGTGTGCTCCTTATGTGTGATGATCTGTACTGTTTTACTACACCTATTTACTGTTAATGTGGTTAATAATGTTCTGATGCATTTACTGAAGATAAGCTAACTGAATCATAAGGTTACTGCTTGTACGCTGGTTGCATTTAACACAATCGTGTATATACGCGGATATACTGAATTGAAGTCGCGTATATAAACTTGAGTGTGAAAATGAAAAAGTATCTGATTTGATAATACTGATTCACCCCCCCCCCTCTCAGTATTATTTCCAACAATTGGTACCAGAGCAGGTCCTTCTGAAGAAGCTTGATCGCTTGAAGGAGATCCGTAGAACAATGGGAAATAAAGCGCGTCAAAAGAAGAAGACAACTCCAAGGAACAATGACATCCTGCCGGTAAGTGGAAGCAAGTATTCAGATCCTGAATCACCTCAGATTGAAGATGGACAAGAAAATGAAGCATCAGATAAAATCATAGATCAATAAGATCTACCTAGCAAAAGGGAGAATGCCCTCAAAGAAGAAATTATCAGCTTAAAAGCTCAGTTGGAATGTGCTTTCAGAATTCGTCAAATGCTGCAGGTGCTGAATGAAGAACAAGAAAATAAGATTCTCAAGCTAAGGAAACAAGTGGAAGAAGGAAGAAAGTCTGAAGAAACTTTGAAGAAGCAATGTTTGGAAAAGGAAGAACAACATCAGGTTGAGGTAAATATCTTGAAAAGTAAATTAGAAGAAAAGGATAAACTATTGCGATTTCAAGATAGCACTAAGATTTTGGATGATATTCTTAGTAGTCAACAGTCTCCTGCTATCAAAACTGGTCTTGGTTTTCATGAGTCTATTGAAAGTGAATCTAGTTCACTAAGTAAGACAAGGGACTCTAATGCAAAATTTGGAATGCTCAACAAGGAGATGGAAGGTCAATCTCATCACCAAGCAAGGAAAGAAGTCCTTCAAAGAAAATCTTTTACTCCTCCTATGAATAATGTTGAATGTTATAATCTTGGACATGTTGCAGCTAGATGTAGAAGAAGAAGGATTCAAGACCATCATGAAAGATCATCACATTCTAGGTACTTTAATGGATATTGCTTTTCTAGCAATATGTTTGGTCACAAAGTTGTTGATTTCTATAGAAGGAATATGAGACATGTAAGATGTTATGCATGTTACAAACTTGGACACATAGCAAAGGAATGCAAGAGAAGATTGTGGACACCATACCAAAAGGAGAAAACATCATCACGCTTGAAGATATGGAAGAAGAAGGAAGTACAGCCAAAAAGATGTGGCATAGCAGAGTACATAGACATGATAGATTCAGAGGAAGCTCGAAGTGTGGAACATCAGTGTTCCAAATCTAATACGCGGATTTCATGAAGACAAGTTGCATATATACACGATTTAGATGCTGCAGAGTCGCGTATATGATGTTCTGAAAGAAAGCAGCAGTACAGAAGTCTGAAATAGTTCAGTCATGATACAAAATGATTGGCGCAGACTCAGGGGGAGCATATACTTCAAATAATGCATTGTTGGCATTATGGTTAGAAGTTGATGATAATGCTTATGAAGCTAAATGATACATCTTGCTGTTTGATCAAATGAATGAATTGCAGGTTACAGATCTGGATGCTAGATGCTTATAATGAAAATCATATGGTGTATGATAGTTGCTGATAACTATCATGGTCTTGTTTAGATCCTTTGTCTTTGTGAGTCTTATGATATACTTTGTTACCCCACTATGCATGGGATGGATAATGTAATGGTTCTTGTTGTTGAGTCATGTATATGTACTTGGTTGGCATATGTAAACAATATTTGTATATCCTCACTTGGTTGAGAAATGGACGAATATATGAGTCTTTGGTGATAGGAAGGTCATTCATAATAGAGTCATGTTCTACTTGTAGAACATCTTTTTGCAGATCTTTCTTACATTCAGGGGGAGCATGGACAGATTGGTACACCTTGGCATATACAAAGGGGGAGCTTAATCAGAAACTTTAGCATGTACTCAGGGGGAGTATGGACAACAGGAGGTATACCAAAGAAGAGAATACCTTGGTCCGCCCTTTTCCCTTGATGTCAAAGGGGGAGAGTGACTTGGTATAGTGGTTGCCATCAAGTCCAAAGGGGGAGATTGTTGGCATTATGATTCAGGTGTTGTCCTTGATGGCAACTCACTCAGAGGTATGATATAGGTAATGGCAACTTAATCAGATGACAGATCTAGTGCAGTAGATCAAAAGAGAAATATACGCAGGTTGACCGTGATAAAAGTGCGTATATACGCGGGTTAGCAGAGTAAAAGGCGTGTACACGTACATATGCAGGTTCACAGAAGGAAAGGCACGTACATGTCGGAAACCGTGGTTTTGGTCCGTGGTATTGCTCGACGATATTTGGTCGAAAGTAACGACCCCAGGTATTGGGTCCAAGGTATTGGTTCTACATGGTTTTGGACCATGGCATTGAGAGAAGCCTAAACCTATATAAGGAGAAGATCATTAGGCCAAGATGTGTGCATGAGTGAGCAAGTGATGAACATCTAATAAAGTGTGAGATCTAGATGCTAGTTATGGGTTGGTGATGCCTTGCTTGATGTGAACCAAGGTTGCACTCATGTGGAGGATGATGAACGATGGAACGGGATCTCAAGGCTTGGAATGATTATCTTTATATGGTTTGATTATGGATAGACTAGATCTGTTGACGCATGTTTATTGTATGAATGTTATGATCTGGGTATGTTCTGATGTCTGAAATAGCTGTGACGTTATGAGTTAGAATTTGCAGATCTATACGCGGGTTGTCTTTGGTAAAAGAGCGTATACACGCAGGTTGGGCTCGTCCAAGTAGCGTATATAGTATGAAGTATGATATTTGAAGTTGCTATTGGATCTGGTTGTTGTTGCAGAGTTATGTAGTCTGTGACTGTGTTTCAGTATTGGGTTATTCAGAGATTGATGATGCAGGTTGTATTGTAATGGTGATTGTTTTATGGATCCAGTATGAAAATGTATGAAACGTGGTCCCTGGATGATTGTAGGCCGGCACCTATGTACTGGTAAACATATTGGCCAGTACAAGAGGCAGGGGGTTGTAGCTCCCTTCCAGGAGCAGCTGGAAAACGAGTGAAGGTTGGAGCCTTTAGTGGGCCAGCGTCTACGTACTAGTAAATGGAACGACTAGTACAAGAGCTAAGAAGGTTGTAGCCTTCTACAGGTAGAAGCCTGCGTACTAGTAAAGGACTGCACCAGTACATTGTAAAAGAAATTTCTTATTAAAGGAAGATAGAAACAAATTGCAGCAGGTGGTTTTCACCCACATTGGGTTTCCACCTTATATCATGGTGTTCATGTGTGCTTCTTATGTGTGATGATCTGTACTATTTTACTACACCTGTTTACTGTTAATGTGGTTAATAATTTTCTGATGCATTTACTGAAGATAAGCTAACTGAATCATAAGATTACTTCTTGTATGTGGGTTTCATTTAACACAGTCGTGTATATACGTGAATATACTGAACTGAAGTCGCGTATATAAATCTGAGTATGAAAAATGAAAATTATCTGATTTGATAATACTGATTCACCCCCCCCTCTCAGTATTATTTCCAACATCTTTCTCATATCAACTCCACTTTGAAGGAAATGAGTTTCATTGGGATTTTATCACCGAGACAAACGCAGTCATTTAGGTTTTGAACGATTATGAGAACTTTTCTTTTTGAGAAAATTTTTGCCCATAATCCAGATTCTGATCACTCCTTCCCATTGACAGGCTTTTGGACCCACAAAATCTAGTTATCTAAAGAGAGATAAATACTCTTCTCCTTCCCAATTTTATCAATTGACTCTACTTGGAAAAATCTCCATGAAAACCACTTTTGTTCACTGACATGCCTTGCCTTACGAATGGCTTGGTCCTTCAACCAATGTTCTCCTTTTGCTACTTACCCAATCCAAGACATGTTGGCTACTTGTTGATTAAAAACCCTGCTATACCAAAGTGTTCCATCAGTGCTTAGAAAGCTTACTGATGTCCTTCCCACTGAAAATCATGTTTCTCCTTTGCAACATATGCATTCGATGCAAGCTTCTCCTTGGAAACCACTTTTCCCAGTTAAGCCCATTTGAGTGAACTACAACAATGAGTTCCAATATCAGTAATAACAAGCAAAGAAGTTACCATTCTTTTATCTCCATGGTTCCAATTTCCACATCTGTAAGAATGCATTCACCATCTCTTTTGCTTCTTGGCGTCAACACATAAAATGGTCTACAATGGTTGCAATTTGTTATTGACTTTTTTCTCCAGTTTTCCTTCTTGATTTCATCATCCTCTAGTATTAACATGTTACTCATGTCATGATTTGAGAATGAATGCTAATCATGAGCCTCTTTTTCAAGCGTGGACCTTCAAAAATCCCACGACATCTTGTCATAAGAAATACCATTAACCTTGAAAAACACATGCAAGAATATAACCTGACGAACTCTTCCTTTCACTTATTCAAAGCAAAAAATGTCACATCATGTGAAATCTTCATGTAATTTTACATCTTGGTGTATAAACCATCGAATAAACACAAGTCAACAAAACATGCTTCTTCAAACAACTGACTTTCAAGTCAAGCAAAAGCATGTACAACAACTTGATGATTTACAACAAGAATTCCACATGACCATGAAACAATTCATCACATCTCCCTTTCATCTTTGTAGACATTCAACTCTTCCAAGTTTATATAACATACATGTAACAGTCAACCGGAAACACAAGCCGACACTCATGCATGTGAAAATGATCAACATCCTCAAGTTGACAACAACATGTTAACAAAGAAATCAACCAACACAAGTCAATCACTCATGCATGTTCAAGCACAATGAAACTATAAAAAAATAAATTATTCACACACACAAACTCCCATGCTTGTATGACAATTCTCAACTCTCTCACAAGTACAATCACAAGTACAAGAATCCCATAGGTATGTATGAGTATTTAAAGAGCTGAAATGACCAAATTTGTTGCAATAAAGTGAGTCAACATACTCCAGTTTTGAACATATTCTTGGCATAAACATGCAAGTTCAAGAATTCAACATGCATGCAAATTTATAGATGCAAATTTCCATCTTTGTTGCATCTAAGTGAGTCAACATAACTCTACTTTTCCAACATCTTGCTTCATGCAATATGCAACATACTTTCAGGAGAAAAGAATTGCATCCAAATAACAAGGAAATGCATCAATAAGGTAAGATTTGCATCAATTATAAAAGAAATGCAATGCCTTAATTGGTTGATAAATCTAACCATCTCTTTCCAAACCATTTCAATGGTGCTTCCTTCAACTGCAATTCACCATGTGTATCATCTTGACCCACATGAATTATGGAATCCTCTTTTCCACTCTTGTCAAAATCTCTCTCTGCCTTCTTCAAATGTCATGGATGAATTTTTAGATGCAAAGTCCAACACTTGTCTACAAGATGACCCTGCTTATGGAAATGAGTGCAAAATAATTACATCTTCTTTTCAACATGGTTTTCATTATCCAATGGACCTTTGGCTTTCTGTCGCTTTTGTTTTGAAATTTCCCTGTGTATGGCTATCATCTTTGAACACCTTGAAACAGTATGGTTATTTAAACAACAAAAGGAACATGTAAATTTTCTCCAAATCTTATGCGAAGATTTACCATGTTTATCAAAATCAAAAGAAACTTGATTAAAGGCAGATTTATACCTTGCACATTCATCTTTGTCGCCTTCTTGAAGAGGTGAATTTGATGAGGTAGTGGCTCTCTTCAGAATACCAACAATGGTTTCAATGACCTTAGAGCTTTCAACATCCTCTTGTTTTCCACTAGTTGCATGCTTATGAGAATCTTCTTGCAAAAAGGGTATAAAACTTTTGCATTCCTCATGAACACAAACTTCACAAGCTTAATGTAAAGAACATGTAATGAAATTCCTTCTTGGAACACCTTCATGTGCATCGTTGGATTTGGATCATTCTCCATCATGTTGTCCATAACCAAGACCCAAATACCTAGGAAATTAATCAACAACAATTGGTTCAACTATGCCTTGTGCATGTTTTCCTAACCCTTTACCTTCACATCCCATATTCATCAATAATTTTGACCCTATTCCTCTAGTGTGTCTTTCAAAATCACAAAACATTTATTTTGAGAGGAAATTAAAGATAAATTTGAATTACATACCTCATTTTCATGGACATACTTGGCTAGGGTTTCCTTGGCATCATGGAGTTGAATCTCCATCTCATGTATATTTTCAAGAAGCTCTTGCTTCTCCTACTTCATGGCCATCAAGCCTCTTGAAGTATAGTGTTATCCTTCCTATCTTCATTCATCTCTGGCACCATATCTCTCATGATGATAAGATCTTGCAACATCTCTAAATCAAAGAGTCTTTCTAAGGAAGATGGATTAGAAACATCACTTGTTGAAGTTTCCATCACATAAACTTGCACACAGTTAAATTCTCCTTGCACAAATACAAAACCAATAGATAATTTTCTAGCTAACCTTGGAAAACGATCTTAGGGTTAAAATGAGTTAACAGTTCTCTGATACCAACTTGATCTAAATGTTTGGAAAAATTGTTAATGCTATGCAAGCTTCCTCATCAGTATTTAAAAAAATGTGTTTAGGATCGTCTCAGATTAACCAAAATGTGAGGAATCATATGTCAAGTGTTGAGTGTCTTTTATGAAACAATTATGAGGTTAATTAGCTGTTAAAACACATATACAGCAAGTAAAATGTAGAGAAGTAAAAAATAGAAAATCATAACTCAAAGTTTATAAAGGAGTTGACCCCTCCTAGGTTACATCTCCTTGGACTTTCTTCAATGGCTAGACCCTCTTTGGATTAATGGACAATTCTCTGAGTACATGCACCTATAGTGCTCCAATTTCTTTGAAACCTACTCCATTGGATTCAAAAGACCCAAAAACTCCAAAAATGACTATCCAAACTCTGCAATTGGACTTCAGTTGATCTAGGCTTGTCCTCCTCTCCTGGTAGCCCTAGTCTTCCTTAAACTTCAACGTAGAAAAACCACTTATAGAAGTGTTGTTCTACCTCTGTAACCTATTCCATTAAGTTCAGAGCATCCAAATCATCTAGGAATGACTCTTTCTAAGCCAAAATTGGCCGAAAATTGAAGAAGTTATGGTCTCTTTAGTTTTCCCTAGGAAAACTCCACCAAATATGGAGAAAGTTGAGTTAACCCCACCAAATTTGGAGCAATGCTAGATTTTTCAAACCTAAAAAAATTATCGACAACTAAATATGCAGTTAATTATAGGATAAGAATGGGTTAATTACTGTTAAACTCCACTTAGTGCGTAGCGTTGGCCTTCGGTTATAGTGTTGGTCATATGTGGAGGGGGCTAGCTCGCGGGGCTGGCCCTCTCCTCCCCAAAACTTGTCGGTGTTTAAACCTCAAATAGAAAATGTGCCCATTGTTTGTTATGAAACATTGGCATCGCATTGTCGTAAGGCTTTGGGTTTATGTGAAAAATGTCACGGGTTCAATTCCCTAACCTACCAAAAAAAATTAAATGACCTTTGAGAGGGCATGTGGCGGCCTCCAGGGTTCTCATGTGTCAGCCTCTCATTGGTCCACCTCAATGCCTTTGACCAAATAACGTGCCAAGAATTCTCAAAATGTAATTGAGCCACCTGTCGAAATATTCTAGGAATATTCCTTGGAATATTCTTTCTGTTGACTGGGGTGTACTGATGCCTAGTCAGCATCCCAGTCAGCTCTGTACCCAAAATTTTCCATGTTTGTGAAAGTGGACAGAAGTCTCTATCTTTCTCATATGAACTTTGTTTCAAGTGAAATGAGTTGTGTTGGGATCATATCACTGAGACAAACACTGTCGTTCAGGTTTCGAACACTCTATAAATCACAATGATTGAATTTGGAGAAAGCTACTATTAATATTGGAGAGCAAGAGAGACAAAGTATGATGTTTACTACAATAGCTCGACTTAAAGATTTGAATCATCTATGATTTCAACTACCCTTTTCATATGATTGATATGAAAAAATGGAAAAGCTAATAGGTATGGCAATAAGAATAGTAGAAGAAAATAGTTTGAGATTGATCACAATGAAGACTATTTATACATTCTTATTATTCACATTTTCTATCATTCACCACTATTAGATTGTCACTTTGCATTCAAAATTTTATTTCATCATTTTCACCATTCAAGTTATTAACAATCTCTATCATCTCAACAAACTGAGGTAACTAAGAAAATTTAAAATTAAAATGACTAGATTAATCTTAGACATATTTAGCATCTTTAAAACTATCAGAATAATTAGATGTTCAACAATTTCCATGTAACTGTGCATGTTGGGTGCGGGATCCCCCAAGGAAAGTTTTGGGTCTTAAAGCCTATATTTTGGCTAAAAATTGTAAATTTGATGTAAGGACTCCACATCTTGTGGCCGCAGAGTGCGAAGTTGTAAATGAGTCATAGGGTTGTCTGCCATCAATTTTGTAATGTAATGTCAACTTTAGAGATCTACCCATGGTCTGTGAACCATGGGATTGTATAAATAGACTGAGGCTCTAAGTAGTTGAGACATATAATTCAAGTAGTGATTATGGAATAGAAGCATAGTAGAAGATCTAAGTGTAGAGTCAAGTCTTTGAGTCGTAGAGTAGGAAAAGGTTCTGTAGCTAAGTGTCTATAGGCCTAGTAGTTCGCAGCTGAGTGTGCAGGCTGCTGCAGCTGAGTGCACAGGGTGAGTCGAGCCTGTAACTGTTGAAGAATTAATAAAGAGAAGTTTTGCATCAATTCTGTGTATTTATTTCCCATTTTCTGTATCAAAATATTGGGTATAAATTTCATTTTTGTTGTTTATATGGCGCGTGAACATATATAACTGTGTAGATTAAGTGAATGTGAGTTAAAGTATCTAGTTATGTGAAGTTTACTAACATCTATAAGAGGATAATTAAGATACGCAATGTAACTCGGGGAAATAGCGCAGATCACTGCCATAGTAATGTGAAATCACCTTAGCCCCCTGGTTAGGGCTGCACGAAGGACAATTATAGCAAATCACGAAGGTATCACAGGTTAGAATAGTGCACGAAGTAACCTACACGAAGGTAGGCATAGTTGGACTAAATCAACCCCTCAGAAATATCAAGGGTGCAAAAACTTAGTTTTAGCATCCCCCCATACTACTTCAAGTGAGACTTCAGTCTACGCACTACGGGCTAATGCTGAAAGGGCCAGTAGTGTAGGGATTTGTTTGGCTAATTAACTCCGAACCTAGGTCAGGCCCCATCAAGCCAACAAATGGTTCCATTTCCAAGACTGGAATCTGCATAGAGATGTCTGATGTCGAATCATTGGAATCCAATTAACAAGGAAATTGAAGGTTGATTGGACAAAAGAATTCACGAGTTCGTGGCACAAGAGAACAGGAACTCACGACTAACAAAAGAAGAGTGGTTAGACTACTACATGTACACACAGATCCACAAAATCTTCTTCGCGTCTTTTCCTACTGAGCTGTACGAGTGGATTGCAAAGCTAGTAAAGAGCCCAGGAAGGTGGAAACTTGACAATCCTATTGTGTGGACCCCAAAATTAGTGCGAAGGTTGGAAGCATCAGAGGATAAGATCATATGTGTAATTGATCACTGACTTGATCGAATTATAGGAGGATTCATTATTGAGTTCGCAGTTGATACCTCAGTTAGCTACAACAATGTAGAGCAACGCTTTCTCAAGGGAACGAGAGGTAAGTATGTAAAGTCTCTAAATACTTGGATTAGAATGTTATTGTACGAAAAGAGGGTTATACAATTACCTTGATGTTAGGGACTATGCGAAGTGGAAAAACTTATAGGAACGAAGGAAATAAGGGACTAGAAAACAACCCCTTGATTTCACCTCTGCGAGGGGACGAGGAAGAGCTCGTAAAGGTCTCTCCACGAAGTGCAATCCATTTGATAAGGAAAATAATTTTGCAAATACCAACCCCACCCACACTGCCACCAGCTTCACTGCCTTCACCTCCATCTTCACCTGTACCACCTCCACCACCACCACGAGTCAATATGGTAAGTAAGATAAAGTTGCATATGTTCAAGGGAGTGGGAAATGAGGATTTGGACCAATTCTGGTTCGTCGTATAAGCTGTATGAGAAGCGCAGGGAGTTACGGATGACAATATAAAGAAATCAACACTAGTTAGCACGACCGCGCGCTGACTTGGTATATTAAGCACTCTAATGATAATCCAAATTTGGGAATCGTGGGTATCCAAGTAGTTCTAAATAGAGAATTTCGCAGGCTAAAGTCTGAAGCACAGTCGATCATTGGATTCAAAGAAATCATGATGTTATCATATGAAACTTCTTGGGAGTTGGATCAGAGGTTGAAGTGTATGATTTGCAAAGCTAATATGAATTTGACAGATAGACAACATCGCAAATGGTTTGTAGCATCGCTAATAGCACATTTAAGGAGCACGCTATCACAGCAGAAGTTAACGACTTAGGAAGAGGCCTTAGAGATCGCTATGAGGCTGCATGAGACCCCGATGCAAGATCCTAACTTAGGGGTTCAACAGATTCATGCGTAGCTGAAGAATTTATGCCTGGAGATGCAGAGTCTGAAACGGGATAAAACAGCTTGACCAGAAGTGCATGAAGAGGTGTGGTGCGTAAAATGCAAGGGTCACGGTCATGATAAGGACCACTGGCCGGTGTTCGAAAATTACCTTGAGGGAGGAGGATCAATGGCATTAAGGTCAGAAGCACAAACAGGACCTAGCGTGGCACCTAATTTGTGGTGCGTGATTTGTCATATAGGTGGAAAAAATGCTATAGACAATTGTCATTTATAACAAAAGTATACACAAAATTCGTAGTAATTGTTCTGTAACTTTTTTAGGGCAGTGGGACATGATGAGCACACTTGTAGAAGCTATGAGTTGATGATGGATAGAACTCCCATCTATAGAGTTTAGGCCAAATCACGGCCCCTAGAACAGAATGTAGGTGTGGTGCGAACAGGATTTCAAGGGTGCAGACAAGGCCGAGGGGGAGCAGGACCTGGAAGAGGTCACGGTCAGTTGATATGCTACAATTATGGAGGGCCAGGACATTGTGCCCCTGATTGTAAGAATCTGACGTGGCCATTGTGTTTATATTTCACCTTGTTTGATCATGAGATGGAAGATTGTCCTACGCTAATAGCTAGGATACATGACAAAGGAGCACTACCACCTCCTCTGACTTAGAAGTTGCAGATGATGAGGTCTAAGCTGCACGAGGAAGATCTGAATATAAACATTGTGCCCCAAACTGGTATCGTGATGGGAGATGACAAAGGAAAGAAACATAAATATAGTACTTGGGTTCACAAAGCTCCAGCGAAAGAAATGGAGTTTGATTTGGAGTGTGCTCGGGAAACCTTCATGGAAGCCAAGAAGAGTTTCATTGAGGCCTCCACTTCAGGAAGCAAAGATAGACCGGAGCTAGAGATGGACCCATCTATGCTCACAACATTCCTAGAAAGATGCATGAAGTTACTGTGCGATGGTAAAGGTGTTAAAGGATTATAGGAACTCATTAATAGATGCACTGGGACAGTGCTCGGAGAACCACATGTAGTCCAGAAGATTGGAAAGCATAAGACAAGAACGGGAAGGGAAATGAGGGTAACCGCGTAGATTAGAGAATATGACATGGACCAATTAATTCTGGATTTAGGATCGGATGTGAACATTTTTTCGAAGTAGACATGGGAGTGAATGGGGAGACCTACGCTACAATGGTCTCCTATTCAACTACAAATGGCAAACTAACAAAAGATAATACCCATGGGGCGATTGTAGGGAATCACTTTGCATATTGAGGGAGCGAGCACACTAGCAAACATTGAAGTGATAAAGATTTTTTATGACAACAATCCCTATCCTGCACTCTTAGGAATTGATTGGGTCGCTAACATGAAAGGGGTTCTTAATTTGAAGAAGCGCAAGATGATTTTTAGGAAGAAGTCACTATGCGTAGTTATACCTCTCGACCCTGGTGAAGGATCACACTATACAGAGCTGGTGTGCACCTATGAAAGTGATGATAACTTGGACTAAATCTATAAGATAACAGCATGAAACCAAGACTAGGTGAATCCCACTACAGATGGATGGCTTGCATGGGAGCGCGAGAGCTCCTGTACTTTAGATTCGGATGAGGAAATGGAGCGATGGAAGAATCAGTTACATGAGGTGACTACACTGAATTGTAATATGATGACAAGGTCATTGTGTTGCATATCAACAGAAGTAAGAGACCTGCCTACTTATGATGGCCTAAGTGAGGTAGATACCTTTTTGAATAAATTTGGAAGGGAGGTACCGGAAAAGAAATCCTTCCAGCCCTTGAATTAGGTACTGCACACTATGCCCGTGAGGTGGTGGGGTACACACAAAGGGATCTTTGATGACTGGTGTGCATGTAGAAGGATGATGCACACTCGATTTAGGAAGCCTAGGGTGCAATTGGAAAACAAATACAATGGATGAAATGATTCACGCGCAAGTCTCACCAGGTGGATGCAAGCATATGGAAAAAAACCTACGCAGATGCACATGAACTTCGAGGTGAAAGGGATGGTCAATAAGTATGTGTTGGTGGAACAGATGTGCAAATGGCTCTTTTGGCTAGAAAAACAATAAGTAGTAAGAATGATCACATAGAAGTTTATCCATGTGGAAGCATTCAATAAGGTATGCCAGGTGCTGAATAAGGTATGTAACATGCAACGTAGTGATTGGGACTGTGCATGCTCGCAGTATTAAGGGCTTATAGGATGACATGCAATAAACTCACGGGACAGATACCTTTTAGGCTTGTCTATGGAGTGGAAGCCATAATGCCAATGGAATATATTGTGCCTAGTCTATGCATAGCAACGCTCACAGGTATGACGAACCTCGAAGCCCTGGAGGAGAGGCTCGCGCAATTGGAAGAGCTCGAAGAAGAATGGTTTTTGGTTGGATTCCACCAGCAGGTACAAAAGCAACGCAAAAAAGTCTAGCACAATTGACATATAAAGTTGTGCCCCTTTAAGGTGAATGATTTGGTGTTGCTATCTAATAGTAAGTTTGATCAATTCCCAGGGAAGCTCAGAATGCATTGGTTGGGACAGTATGTTATTAAGGAGATCATAAATGGTGGCATGGTGCAGTTGGTAAAATTAAATGGTGAACTCTTCCCACGAAAAGTAAATGGCAGTCGTGTGAAGCTATACACAGGTGGCTCGACCATCTGACTAGCCGTAGGAAGCACAATCTTAGCACTCCAAGCAGCTAAAAGGAGGAGCAAGACTATAAACTACTCTACCTAGTAGCTGAGCGATGACAGGACTACGCGCAGTAGCAAAGTATCACAAGGTCCACGAGAACGTGAGAGAAGTTGCACTGCTGCACAAGTTGGTTGGAAAGTGACCGTTACAGTCACTATTCATGATGTGATGCTTGGTTTGAGACCAAACGGAATGGGCAACATGCATTTAAAACTACAAACTAATACAAACTATGAGTGGTTTTGGTGGGTTAGTAATAATACAAACTAATATGCACATGGTACAAAACCACCTCCCAATGCCTCTAAGGCGAATGGTTGGTCTAGTGGTGCTCATCGCCAATATCAAGGTTTCTTGTCGATGGCTAATGTCCTACTTACTAATGTCTACTACCCAATATTGTGACATTTTGATAGGATGATGTACCAACAAATAATACATTGCATTACTCTTGGTTGACCAAGAGGTGTCCTTAATATAGTTAGCTCGAAATTTGACCTCTTGATGGACTATAGTCCCTAACCATCAAGTGAGAGTCCTTGAACCCTCTATCTCCATGAGCTACTGGATAATGTAGGATGATATGCTAATATCGAGGACATGTTTTACATGGCATCTAGGTTAGTTGGGGATTTTTGCACAATTAGGTTATGGGGAGCACTATTTGCCATCATTATAAACCATAGGTATATAGATGTTGTATGGGTGTTGATGTGAGGACAATTTTCCCCCACAAGGATGGCTTTGCTTAGGGCCTTGGACATCATCTAAGGAGAAATATCATTATCATCCTAGGGCCTACGAGTAGTTTTGGTGGGTTAGTAATAATACAGACTAATATGTGCATGATACAAAACCACCTCCCAATGCCTCTAAGGTGAATGGTTGGCCTAGTGGTTCTCATCGCCAATATCAATGTTTTTTGTTGGTGGCTAGTGTCCTACTTATTAATGTCTACTACCCAATATTGTGATATTTTGATAGGTCGATGTACCAATAACTAATACATTGAATTAGTGTTAGTTGACCTTGAGGTGACTTTAAAGATAAGCACTATTTGCCATCATTATAAACCATAGGTATATAGATGTTGTATGGGTGTTAATGTGATGATAATTTTGCCCCACAAGGATGTCTTTGTTTGGGTCCTTGGACATCATCTAAGGAGAAACACCATTATCATCCTAGGGCCTATGAGTGGTTTTGGTGGGTTAGTAATAAACCCAACATGACTTCCTAAGGATAGTAAATCCTCCTTACTACTGCTACGTGGTGATCCATGAAACAAGATCTAGGTTTTTATTGCTTTTTGGAGTGAAAGCATTCCTCCACTCAAGGAGTTTTCTTCCTATCCACTTGTACAAACAATAGGCTTGAGTAGCATAATAGGATTAGAACAAAATCATATGAAAGCATGTGAATAATACGAGAGGTTTAGATTCCAAGCATTTTTTGTAACTTTGTAATGTACAAACAAAATGTTTTTTAATCGAAGTGATATTTGATTTCAGCTCTTAGTTTAGCTTTCTTCTAAGGTTTTTAAGTTTCCTTGTGTTATGGCCCAACCTATGTGGTCGATATCCCTCTTGTACCATTTATGTTTACACATTTGTTTATGAGCAATTTTTTCTTGCAGCTTATCTTAACATTTGTTGATGATAGTTGTAGCAATGTTACATTAGTTATATAGAATTTTTACTTTGAATTTAGTTCATTTCCATTACTATTTTAAATTGTTTGTTCATTATGTATTATTCATTGTTTCTTACACTCTACTCTATTTTGCAACTACAAGAAACACTACAACCTTGCATTTTGTTAGATTAACCCTACCACAAGTTGCTTTGATGCATTGGATAGGTGCACTTTTGAATTTTCCATCTTCTCCTTAGCATCATTTCCATCCAATATCACATTTACCATATTCACCTTCACATTAGACTGTTTCTTGTAGAAAAATAAGGACACTTGTAGCAGTTTGCAACCCGACTTCTAAGCTTTCCCAAATTAATATTAAAAAAGTGCCAATTAAAAGGAACTGTTGGAAAATGAACATTTAAACAAATATTAGGATGGAGACTTTTCAAACATTTTTGTGGGAAAATTTAAACTTCCAAGTTGTGCTCTAAATATTTGGTCTTCAATGATTTGGGAAACTTTTGAGCAGATAATTCGTGATCCGTGTGCTTTGATAATCGATGATCCATGTGCTTTGAGGAGCGCGTGCACTCATTAACTCCAATATGGTCGAGGGAGTATCCTGTAGCATTAACAAGTAAGGCTCTTCTGTCAACAACCCTTCCAAACCATCAAGACGGGTTTAAAAGCTCTGTGTTTACTACCATTTTTTTTTTGTGAGGCCGATCTTTCATAGTTTTTGCCTAAAACAAGTATGTGTTTTGGCTTTCTGTTTGTTTTATTAAAAAATAGCTCTTTGAATAAATTATTATCATATCCTATTGCATGTTCATATTGTTGGGGCTACCTTTAGTTTCTATCTTTTTGATTGTATAGACTTTAAACACATACCCAACCCATTTTCTTGGATCATATTCCAGCTTAGTTATTTCCTCTGCTTTTGAGCATATGTAAAGTTAAGTGCATTTAGTCTATCATCTATAATGAGAATGATTCCAACAAATCTCTTCGAACTCGATAGAATATCCAATGCGATTTTTGTTGATCTAGAAAACCAATAATACCGACAAAAAGTTGTTTCTCATTCAAAAATTGAACACATAGTGAAGGGAATTAGAAAGATGGAACTTGATTGTTTTATAGTGGTCCACTATAAGTAACGTCTTAGAGTATATTTATGAAATATAATGCCTAGAAATTGATACACAGACACAACACAACACTTCATACCGATGTTTGTATCACCATCAAACCCTAATGTCATATGGCATACTAGGTGCAAGTGGAAAATCAAGAGTAGGTATTCTATTATTAAGACATGCATATAATGGTCCCATGAAACCATATTTATTTTCCTTGCTAGCGTTAATAGAAATTCCAGAGAGAAAGGAAGTGCGAGATCCACTACTTGCTCATAAGGTCATCCTAGACATTTATAACATATTCAATGTTATTAATGTTAGTGTTCAATAATTTCTCACATATGACATAAACAATAGACATTTTGTTACTAAGATATGCATATAATGGTGCCATGACACCATATTTATTGTCATTGACTTCCTCACCACTATTAGTTAATTTTCTCATTACCATATAAAGTTTTGCATGCATTAAGATAGTTAAAATTTTGGACCTAGTATCGATTTACACCACATTGCCAATCTCATCTAAAAAATACATATAAAGCATTTTCATTTCTAGTTATAACTAAATTGTGCATGTTTTTGTTTGTTAAAATAGTGTGCAGATTATGGGTGAAGTAATTTTATTATGTTATCCATAATATGGACACTTTTAGTCTATAGAAGTGCACACATGCTTCTCCACTGTCAAAATTAAAAAATGCTCATACCCATATCACTTATATCCAAAAACTTGTCAAAAACTGTTAGGAACATTTTATGCCAAGAATTCCATATCATTTAGAGCATGATTGAAAGCTAATATTTTATAAATGATCAATATGAGTGCTTGGGATAATTGGAAACTTACTTAATTGATGATAAACCTTCACTTTATATCTTATTTACCCTATCATGTATAAAATTTTAATACATATTGTTTCAAGAGATGTGCCAAGAAAAATATGTCTTTTTGTTGGTTACCAAGGTTGTTTTGACATGTGCTTATTTATATATAGATGATTTGATTATATTATCTAATATGAATTTGTTTTTTATTTTTACTTGAATTGTTTTTTAGTATTGCATGTATTTTATATGAAGACTAATATGATTCAAATTTTAGGAGTGTAAAAGTCAAGAAACTAAGGTAAAGATAAAATTCTCCCCATTTATGATCCAATATATCAAAGTGCATGATGAACATTTCAAGAGATCTTACCCCTTTTCCCACTTCAAGGGTTGCCAACAAAAAATAAACATTGATGAGTTATATGCAATTTGAATTAGCTAACTAGGGAGCATTTGAATTGAACAATGAGGTTGATATCTTAAAAACTAAAATGAAAAATTTTAGGGACCTCTCTCAAAAATGAAGGAAATGACTAGGAGTTTAGTTGGGTTTTCCCTTTAAACATAATTAGGAGCATATGGTGATATATTAGGGACCTCATACTTTTTTTCATGATATCATTCATTTAATACTAGTAGTGATTTGAGTTGTAATAGAAGGCAACCCTCTACCCCAACTTTATCGTAGATATTGAATAAGAGAAGAAGATAATTTTGTTACATATTTCCTTTTTTCTTGCTTAAATAAAGGCTATTGATAGCACCCTTGATTAAGGCCCACTTAAGGAGAGTAATCAAAACCATTGTATGTGTATCTTTTCATCTTGCAATTCTATTTTAGTGTTGATTACAAACTTCTATAGTAGGATTATAGGCACATGTAGTAGGCTAGACAATTCGTTAGTTCATGTTATTTCTAACATTTATCTACTTGTCTTCATGTCTTTGAATGACACTTCCATTATTTCCAATTGATGTATGTCATATATGATTTAGTTTGTAATTTTTGGTACTTAAAACATGCTTAATAAAAAATCCAAGGTTACTAAAATATATAAGGATCGACTATTTAATAATGTCCCTTAGTATCTTAATTCCATCAATGCATTAACATAGTTCTTTAATTTGTAGCAAATGATATGTGACCCTTTCATGCCCTTGCACACCATTAGGAGATTCAGAGTGAATATAACCAAGTTTATGGTATGAAGCACAAGGGAATGACTTGTCAACTTGGGCATTTCATTTATGTAATTTTTCACAATGTTAATTTCATATTAATACATTTCTAGTTGCATACAAAAAGCATAACAACTTATAAGTTTGCATGAAATTTCAGACAATGTTTAAAGTGAGGTAAGATATTTAGTATTCATATATACAACTCTTTGGCCTGATACTTTCTAGTACTTTTCCCAAGAAGGTTACTAAAACTACGTTAGAATTCATTTGAAAATTTTGAAATAAAACAAAACTTCATAAAAAATCAAATGCATCAACCTAGAGATAGAGAAGATATATTTTTACTAAGAATGTGTATTTTGATGTAGCTCAAGTAGGTATAAGTGATAAGGTAAAATAGTAATGGGATTGTGAAGTGTACATACAACATACTTGTTAGTCAGTTTCCTACATAAGGGTTAGAAAAAAAGTATTTTCCTATGGTGGCTCTAAGTAGGCTAACAAAAAAGTGAGGTTTAAAATGACAAAAGTAGTAATGATGGTTATGCTTAAAACAAATTTGTGTAATTAGAAAAAAAAGGAACTTAACATGTGTAGCAAGAAACAAAATCTGAAAACATAACAATACTACTACACATCCATACCCAATGAACAACCTTTTAGTAAAATATGAAAATATTTATCCTATGGAGAAAGGTACACAAATGTGGCTCACAATATCCTCATCCTTGGGAGGGTTTTGTCTCCTTTTCGTGGCTATAGTGGCTCCTTTTTGAAATACGAAAAGAGAAAAATGGTATGATGAGACTTTAATAGAGAGTAATCGAATGGCTAAGAAGTAAAAGTTTGATGATGAAATGGTCATGGTAAAATTGAGTCGATAAAACCTCCTTATTTATATTAAAATTTTCATTTAGATTTCATATGCTCAAATAATAATATATTTCTTTGACCAAATGAAGATCTAACCACTTTTGGTATTTTATTATGATTTATGATAGGAAAAGGTCAAAGAAATGGCTAATAACCTTTATTTATATAAATAACTCAAAAAATAATCATTGGTTAAGTTAATTAATAAAAATGAGAAAATAAATAAGAATAATTAATACACGAATGGATTTATTAAATTTCTTCTCTGTGAAATGGTCAAATAAGTTAGAAATAAGTATTAAATAATAATTTAATAAATTATTCCTATGAGAATGTTGAAAATATTATAGAATACTTAATAAATAAATGATTTATTAAATTATTCCTATGGAAATAGAAAATATGAGTGAAAATATTCTTAATTATTTTCCCTTTGGTGAGTAAAAATATGTGAATAACATAAATGTAATGAATTTATGGGTTATTCTTTTATGGTGATTAATTGAAATAACTTAGGAAAAGTGGTTACTTAGGCTATTTCCTTAGGTGAAAGTAGTTTTTAATTTGTAAAATCCATACTACATTGTGTATTTTGATCAAGCTAGTGAATTATGACTATGTGTTCACTTTTTAGGCGATAACAATTCTTTTGAAGAATTTATTAATCAACCTTAAAGAGGGGTTGGGATTTTTATCAATTCTTTCCCTAATCTTATGAATTCTATTAATGATGGAGAAATTGAACATAGTGGAGGATCTCCATACAAAATTGAACCTATCGGAAGCGTTTATTTGAGGCCTTAAGCCTTTAAAAACTAGAACCATACAACTTAATCAATTTACCTTTATAAATCAGGACCACAACACTTTATCAGAAATACACAGGATTACGCAGCAAACCCCACTGCCGAAAGCATAAGCTCGAATCTCAAATATTATACTCTCTCCACTATAACTCGATCCTAACTCCAATCTAATGGTCCTTGTTCAATCACAAAATCACTATCGCAACATCTCTTCGACCCATTTCAATATCGTTCCAATGGCTTTACAGATTCGATAATAATAGATCTCTGCTCATCTACGATTCCATCTGGGCCGTTGATATTACAGATCTAACAGTCCCTGTGCGTTCTCCGTTTTTTTCCTCTATTGACGGATTTCTATGCTAAAACACAATCCCTCTGCCATACTCTATTTATGCATGATAATCACAGTTAACTCGCTTATCTTTAGAAGGATCGATGGTCAATCAAATCCTGCAACATTGAACATTCAGACTATCTATACAATAACACACAAGCACACACAATATCAACACAAAACACACTTTTATATTAACACGATATATTAGTGCTGAGGTGAGAAATGGCATTTTATGAACAATGTTGCTCAATGTTCCTTGAATAGAGTTTATATTGTTATAACCTTTGTTGGTATGTGAAGGGTTGTCAGACCTTCTATATTCTCATGAGGTAGATTTTTCGATTAAATTAGTGAAACTGGAAGCTCCCTGTTGACATATTTTCATAACCAAAATGCCAAATTCTATAAATAAAAGGTTGAGCAAGGTTGCAGTGAATGAACTCCAACGTTTTTGCTAAGGCAAAAGCCATGCTTCTTTCAAGTCAAATTTCTAGTGCTACATTTCTCAAGGTACTTCAAGACTTGTGCTCTCTTTCTTCCTTACTTAATGAGGGAGAGGATGATTAGATACCAACTTATAGATATCATCATGGAATTTTTTTTATAATCATGAGTCTAGATTTAGCTGTTTAACTTCTATGGCAACAACTAGGTATTTGCATCTGTAAGATAGAAAAACTAGTCATCTTCATTGTCTACTGTACCTTGTGTCATTTGATGCTAATGGATTTTTACTCCCTCTACCACTTGGCACACAAAATATCTTGCCATATATTGATATATTTTTTTAATATTTTAGAAGTTGCAACCTCATTAACTGACACTTTCATAGCTAGAATACACTAGTGCTACTTCTAGAGAGATAAAATCAACTGCATGTTTATCTAATTCCTCAGTGCTCAAGATATTGGCCCATTGTAAGAGATACCTCAATGAGTTAAAACTCAATCCATGGACCATTGAAGAGTTAGATCTAGCATTCAGTATTGTAATGAGAATATATGAAAATCACCAATCTTATCTATGCATTCATAAGCAACATTTGACAAACACATTTGGCAACTAGCCTTTAGTTTTTACTAGAGATGCATGAGAATATATGAAATACACCAATATTATCTATGCATTCTTAAGCAACATCTGACAAACACATTTGACATCTAGCCTTTAGTTTTTACTAGATATGCATGAAGCATTATATAAACACAGTGCAATCTTTTGGGAAGTCCATTCAAATGTGGAACATTACTATGGAAGCCAAGTTAAGCATTGATTTTAGACCTTGCATGCACATTTCATGGATTGTTGTAGTAGTGACATAAAAATGGACTATGTCAGTTATATCATGTATGTCAAAGATAGTTTAACTCGAAGAATGAAACTGCCATTTAAGCTATAAACCTGACTAAATGGTCCAAACCTGAAACTATGACCCTTCCTTGCAAATTGCATGTGCTACCAATTAATCATAATTAAATGGTTTTAGATTCAATACGAGAGTAATCTTATGGAGGAGCTATTGGGTTTGGAATGTCACCATAGAACAAAGGCTAGTGGGTTAATCTCCTAAAACAAGGTGTTAACATAGTCTGTCGAGAGGTACATTTTGCATCAGGATATCCCCTATACTCATATCTTTTTATGAGGAAGCAAAAACATGGAAAATGTTTGGTTAGGTAGGAATATAGCTTGTCAATTTGGTCTAGCTTGAGTGATTAAAAGAGAAGGTTGTTAGGCTCTCCACCATTTCATGGATTCATATAGAGATGAGACAAAAGAGGCTCTCTCTTGAGACTTGACTAGGTCATTCATAACAGTTGTGGTGTTGGTCCATTAACTTAGCTAGAAAATGCCAAAACTCTTTTGATGCACAAAATTTATTATTGAATATACCTCAGAGTATGCCATAGTCATTGAATATGACATGCATGGTTTTACCAAGGAGGCCCTAAACTTTTGAACAATGAAACTTTACATTGGTATGGTCAACCTACATGGGGAGAAATGAAATTTTTTTTAATAAGATGGTAGCAAAACCTAGACATTGTTGTGTGGGATTATTGCTTGGTACCTACAAATTGCACAACGACCTCTGTTGGTTGAGCCAGCAACAATTGATTTCTTCAGGTAGATATTCCTGGTACAAATGTTCCTTTCCTTGTAAGACCTTGATAGGGGTATATAGATTCTTGCCAATAGAATGCATATTTATCTGTATAGTTGTTTATTATGTTATCATCTAAAGGAAAACCAATTACATGAATATGGGTTAGGCTGCCTCATAACTATATAGTTGATGAGGTTCAATTTTGATTATGTGATCTTTGAAGATTTTGAGAGTATATAAACTCTTCATGTATTATGATTTCTCTGGCAATGTTCTCAAGGCAATTGTTCCAAAAATAACAAAAAAAATGTCTTTTGTCATTAAAAAAAGATTGTTTTCCTTTAGAAACAGAGAGAGATTGTCTTTACAATACCTTCTTTTGTTTGTGGCATGTAAGGAGATCTTGAGAGTAATCTAGAATAGGAAAACTAGTTGGCCAACTTGTGAAAAAGGTGAGTAACTGGTTGGACACTAACTTTTAAGCCTGCCAAGATCTTTTAAGAATATTGGATCTAGAAATCTCGAAGGCTTCAACTACATTGATTATGTCATAGAAGTTGGAAGAACCGGAGATGTCATGGATGTGTAACTGTTAACATTATGAAGATAATAGCACGTGTGTCTTTCAAGGTACATTACTAATCATAATGCAAACAACAAATTTTACCACTAATATAGTTCATTAGGCGTGGATATCAATCAGGCCTAGTTAGCCTTACTTTCTTGGTAAGGAGATGAGGCTTCATGTTTTCCACCCTATCTTCCCCAAATAAATTTATTCTAGTAGGAAGAATTATTCAGTACTTTCCCCTTTTACAAGCAAACACTTGGCCAAAAAAGGATTTCACACCTAGGAGTTTTTTGTAGGATAAAGGAAAAAATGAGTGGGTATCCTCGCAGTAGCTGCATTGGTCTTATTAGCATTACACCACTTTTGATATAGGTCTTCGCAACAGATAATCACCATTACACTTTGTTGATTTGTTTTAAAAATAAGCATAACACGCAATATATTTCTTTTGGCATGCAATGTTGTTGTTGGTAGTATGATTGTATTTGTACCACATGTAAAGCTAACATGCATTAAATTTCATTCACATTTCAATATTTTTATTGGAAATGTGCTTGTGTTTGGGCTAGAAACTATGCTAGATTTCTTTTGCTTTGGAATATCGTTGTTGTCAATTTGGTTGTTTATGATAAAAGGAAATCTAGCAAGTGTTAGATTTCCATCACCTTGGCAATGTTATTGAAAATGTTGTGCTTGTGTTTGTGCTAGAAGTTGTGCTAGATTTCTTCTGTTATGCAATATTGTTGTTTTCAATTTGGTTGTTTATTATAGAAGGAAATCTAACATGTGTTAGATCTCCTTCACCTTGGTAATGTGCTTTTGTTTGTGTTACAAGGAAATATAGCATGCACTAGATTTCTTCTGGCATGAAATGTTTTTTTTGGTAGTATGCTTGTATTTATGCTACATGTAAAGCTAGCATGCATTATATTTATTTTACCTTGCGACGTTGTTATTGGAAATGTGATTGTGTTTGTGATAGAAGTTGTTGGATTTTGTTGGATTTTGTTTGCCCTACAATGTTATTGTTGGCAATGTGCTTTTGTTTGTGCTAGAGGTAAATCAAGCGTATGCTAGATATCTTCTACACTACAATGTTGTTTGTGGCAATGTGATTGTGTTTGTGCTACAATAAACTCTAGAATGTGTAAAATTTCTTTTACTTTGGAATGTTTTTGTGAGTAATATGCTTCTATTTACATTAGAAGGAAATTTAGCATGTGGTGGATTTCCTTTGCCTTAGAATATTGTTATTGGCAATGTGTTTGTGTTTGTGCTAGAAGGAAATCTAGCATGTGCTAGATTTATTTGACCATGTAATGTTGCTTCTAGCAATATGCTTGTGTTTGTAGTAGAAGGAATGATATTGATTGTTAGCTTTCATTTGAGGAAAAAATGTTTCATTACATACAATATGACTACCATACTATTTTAATTTTTCCATGTATATTACCTTTTTGTAAGTTGTGTGTTTTTGGGAAAATATAAAGTAACACTTTACACGGTTCATCCTTTTAATTACAAGTTACGATTTAATTGTTGTTATAGAATTGATACAAGGTACAATGGAGAATATAATTTTGACAGAAGGGGACTATGTTGATCTCCTTATTAATGATTAAGTCAATGGGCTAAGAAGGGTCGAATCTACAGAGTCTGGAACTTATTATGTTGGAGAAAGGGTTAATGTTGGTTATGTTGCAATTTTGATAATTGGTGTCACTCAACC
The DNA here is from genome assembly GCA_000404065.3 of Pinus taeda. Taxonomy (NCBI): domain Eukaryota; kingdom Viridiplantae; phylum Streptophyta; class Pinopsida; order Pinales; family Pinaceae; genus Pinus; species Pinus taeda. Next base: position 47,765 of record APFE030103641.1, on the reverse strand, counting down.
ACGTTTGATTGATGACGATGTTAATGAAGGGGACTTACATCCATGGAATATTGTGGATTTGAGACACCACATAGGTAAATCAAAATATTGAAGCATGTGTTATATATTATTGTTACTATAATAAATGTTTTTTTTTTTAGTATATACTAACTTTATTTACATTTGTTTATACGTACAAATGTTTCTTCTACATATTCTAATGGAGAGAAGGTAAATCTTTTGCAACATGGAGTGAAGGTGGGTGAGGGCTCCATATTCAATACAGAGCTTGGGCATAAAGTGCATGGAAAGATGGTAAAGAAAGGATGCATAGTGGTTAAAATTGAAAAGGTGTTAAAATATAATGCTCCTCTACCACATCCAACAGGATTTGAGCATACACTTGGGGGTGCATTAGAATCTTATGAAATTTGGACAGAATCAAATTTGGAGCCTCACTATCATGATCATGCCATAAATATTCCACAAGATAGGGTTAGATTCATATGTTCAAAGGTTTCTCTTACACATGAATGCATGGGAACAAGCATGTGCATTTCCAAAGGAATGCTAGTTAATGTCCGCGAGGATGACATTGTTGAGCATGAAACACTAGGTGAAATGGATTTTCATGTTTTTGTAGAAGAGATAGATGGAAATTGTGAGATATACAGAATTGGGGATAAGTCTATACACTGTTTGGTTAGATGGCCAATAAATAAGTTGGTGGATAATAAAGGTGTTATATTAAGGGTCAAGGAAAAGTTCAAGGATCCACCCAAAGAAATGGTGATATGGGATTTTATAGAGGACACAAATCCCTTAAGCAAATGGGGTGGGTACCTTTGTAATGAAAAAGATATAAGCTCAATTGATATGCATGTAAAAATGCCATATAAAAGGATTAAATGAGTTATGTCTACAAAAAAAATTGCAAAATGTGAAACAAAAATAGATGAAGAGAAAGAAATTTGACTTTTGGTAGCAGATGTATGTTGTAGAAAAGATTGTCTTCAACATGTCGATAGGAAGGCCATTGCAGATGCTAGAAGGGGTATGAGAAAAATAAATAAAAATTGTATTAGAGAATTTTTCATGAATTCACTCATGTCAAACACAGTCATGTCAAAGGGCCATGGCCTACCACCTATTGCTAGAAATGTAAAGGACATGAGATTTAATGGGAATATTATTTGTAAGAAAGCATGGTATAAGATACATAAATTCCTCAAAGCACATTCTATAACTACCAGCATTATTTCCAACATGGACAGATCAAAGCTATTCATGGTAACACCAACACATGCAAAGCATGAGCTCACATACTGGCAGCCATAGAAATATTGCACAAAATTGTAATGGATAATTCAGATTTTTCACCAAACCGAACATGTCAAGTTGAAGAAGATGGAACATCTGCTCCTTTAAGATTGCTTCCTTCGACTTACACACAAAATTATTTGTTAAAAGAGATCAATGAGGTTGTTCAAAAGCTTAATTACCCATCAATATCACAACCAACAATGAGAAAGATCTAGAATACTACGTTTCGAGATGTGGCATTTTCAAAGAACACCAACTTCAGCAAATGTAGTGAATATATTGTGTTGAAAGCACAAATGAAATCAGCAACTACAAAAGAGTTGGAAGAAAAGGCATGAGGTAGGTTGAAGAAACATAACAAGATTGTTATGTGTGGAATATATTGCTACTATGCCCATAGAATTATGTCAGAGCGGTTTCCAAAGGAGTATTTGAGCATTATCCATGATAAAATGGACAAAACAAAGACTTCCATCCCAATGCTACATGTCAAATCAAAATCTATTGTAGGAACAAATTTAGGTTTGTCATTGACAAGTATGCTTACACATGGGCATAAGGCAGGAGGTTTTGGTCATTTCTTGCTACCATTTGTCCATATGGGATCACAATTTACTATTACATCCCTTGCAAAGTGCTTAAGCGACCTCGAAGACCTGCAAATGGATATGTATGGTGATCTACTTTATGAAAGTGGAATTTCAAGAAACCCACTTACAAATGCATTACTTAACACCTATATTTACTCAAAATTTCAAGGGTACAAGGATGATTTTATATCTCATGGAAGTTCAAAAAGTCAAAATGTTGATTTTAAACCTCTGCCTCCACATTTGTTGTTATAGTTGGCTAATGCAACAAGCGATATTAAGAATTGCTATCTTTTCATGTTTCTATGACTTTTAACTGCACTTGGTGTCTTCATCACTATTGAGGTTGGGTTCTTACCTGTGGGGAACACCCATGAACACATACATGGAACCTATGGAAGAATGTCTTCCAACCTAAAAAGTAAAGATATTTATTCTTTACCTGAAATGATGGACACATATCACATAATTGAAGAAAATCAAGTGTTTCCACCTACACTTATTGACAAGGTCTATGACTTCAAAAGTTTCTTTAATGGATACATTAAGGAGGGAAAAATGCACTAGTTGGACATCTTAATGTTCAATACTTCCAATTTCTTATACTCAATGATGTTCCAGTAATAAGGTACAAAGAATCAATTAGAGATATTGAATGGTTAGAACCAGTTGAGTTATGGAATATAGATGATGAAGGTCAACTTATAATTCCCATAGGGAAGACATCTTTCTTAGCTTCCAAACAAAATGATGTCTATTTAAAAGAACTAAAGGAAGGGATAACATCATACATAAAAAATGTGGAAAGACACTATTGGGAATCAGGATTCACCAATTGTTATAGAGGAATGGAAAAATAAAGTAGTGTATTGGGAAAAAGTTCTTGATACATTAGATGGAATCTATAATGATCATAGAATAATAGATGGAAGTGATTCATCTTCTGAGGACTTCTGGCCCAAGATAAGGCACATTGTTGATGTTGATCATAATGCATTCCAAGTAATCTCAAGTATTATGGATGGAGATTTTGATAATGTGATAGATGAACCAATATATGTTGGACCCAAATTGTTATGAAACCAGCTCAAGAAAAGATAGAAAAGATAGATCAACACCTTAGAATTCAACCTCTTCGAGGGGGCAACCTCCTTTACATTACATAAATGAAAAATTCTTGGATGATTCAAA
>APFE030103641.1:0-25826 GCA_000404065.3 Pinus taeda | reverse complement strand
TACAACGTTTCGGGTAGGAAAGTACATTCTATTAATGAAAATTTGTCTTGATAGAAAGGCCTAATTTCAAATTCTAATGCTTTCAAAAAACATTGTATAACTGTAACGTTTCTAAAAGGAAAGCATATTTTTTCAATTTAAGTATCATGATCCCATATTCCAACTTATTTTCCAGTAACCCATTAGGCTTTGTAGCTTTGAATAAATCCATGTCTTTTGATAAGATCCTCTTCCAAATTAAAATGCAGTTTCCTTTTGGAAATAACCACATACAGTGTCTTGATTTTTTTATTGAGAAAATAGAGGTTGTGAAACAAGCCTGTGCCATACAAGGACTTGATTCATTGATTATGTATCAATTATGGCTCTTGATGTAACAATGTCTTGATTTTGTTGCTTGAAAATAGAGGTTATGCTTTACTATTTCACAGAATTTCTTACAATTTTTCCATAAGTATTGATTTGTAATCTCAGTCACTGAGGGGTGACTGTAATGACAAAGGTAATATTCCATGGTTTGAAGTTCCCCTCTTACTAAATATTTAAATATATCACCACAATTTAACTGTTAGTTAAAGGAATTGTATTTGATTTGTAAACAATTCATTGCTTGATTTATAGATTTTGATTTTTTCCCTTTTTTATTTTTTCTCAGATTTGGTATGAGATATCTTCCAAGATTTGGGTTCCCTAGTTTCCCCACCATAGTACGAGGTTTAGATGCTATCATTAAATATTCTTGGAACATTACAACTTTTCCAGTAAGTGTGCTTTGAAACATTGTTGTTGCTTTTCCATGGTGTTAATGCAAATAAGCACTACAACTAGTGCCATTATTTAGATCAAGTGCTAAAATCTAGGTGGTCTTGTAATGATGGAGTGATTGTTTTATAGCTACTAAGGTCATATACATTTTTATCTCTTATGTTGTCCTAATATATTCAAATTCAGAATAAGAGTTCAGGTCTCGTTTCCACTGTAGATTGTAGTCAGTTTCTTGAACATAATATATAGTAGATTATCTTTTACTAATCAACTGTGGATGGTTATTCCTCACAGGGAAAGAAAATTCAAAGTGATTTGATTCACATTTTGATTTGTCAAAACCATATCCACACAGGAAAGGAGATCAAAGTGCACTATGATGGCCATTATGTCAAACCAGTGGTCGCACTCCCTTGATCGGAGCACGATTGTGATCAAGATGGAAGACTTCATTAGTCTAGACTATTGTTTAGCTATGATAGTTAGTGGGCTTCCATTCACAAAAGCTTCTATTTCACTAATCCTTTTTATAGAGTTGTCAGATTCAATTTCCAAAGTTTTTAATTACACTATAGAGTTGAGTTTTGAGAGAGTTGTGATTCACAGTGTTAAGTATAGCAGATATGACACTTGAACGAAGACAAGCATAGTAGAGGTATCAGACTCTATTATAAGCTTACCTGCATATTATAAGGGACTTGGTTGGGTTTTTTATAATTTTATAAACAAGTTCCATGTCGTGGAAATGTGAAAAAAAACAATGATATTGCCACCATGTGGCTCTTGTCATATATGGTTTTATACTTTTTCAAAAAATTCTCTAAGAGTTCACAATGCTAAGGTTCACTAGGACTTTACAAAGTTTTATTATTTAGTGAAAGAGTTGCCAAGATATTACAAGATTTTATAATTGAGTAAAATATTCGCCATGCCTCATGAGAGATTCGCCAAAAAATTATATATACATATTATATTATTGATAAAAACGCCTTCCATTTTCCTATATACCATGGAGATTCGCCCATTTATTATATTTATAAATTTAGGGGGGGTTCTTAGAATTTTCCTTGGTTGGCTAGCTCACCCCCCAACACCTGGTCGCCTTCATTTCCCACCCCATCATGGATTATAATGTGTTTTATAAGACTAGCTCTCTCTCTCTATATGTGTGTGTGTGTGTGTGTTTAATGTTTTTTATTTAATGAATATTTTATTTTTATCTAAAAATGATACATTTCAACTCCAGATTGAGCACAACACAAAAAAAATTACACATATCCCTCAGATTAGGCTGTATAGTATGCCTCTAAATGCAATAACATTTTCTTGTAAATTCAAATTTGTTTCCCTTTGGATTCATTTAGGATTCAAACTTTTCCAAAGTTTTATTTGAAAATATGTACATAAAGCTTTATTATGGGCTCTTTTTTATGCTTTTATTTTTAGGAATGCACTTGTTTTTTTTTATATAAATTTAAATTAATATTGCTTTTTCCTAATTTTTATGAAGACAATTATTTTCTTTTAATTTTAAAATTATAAACTTGCTTCTTGTAAATTTATTAAAATTTAAAATTATAATATATTTTATAAATATCTAAAGACTAAGTACGATAGTTTTCTTTAACAAAACTAGATTTTGAGTGTGTAATTGAGTTACAAAATAAAGAATGTATTCAAAATAAATTCATGTGCATGTATATGTGGATGAGCTCAATTCGGATCTGAAATATAAACTTGTACTATATATTATTCAATATGCATGGCATTAAACATATTTATTGATTGATCATTTATTTAATGTTGCATATAAATTAGTTAGATAACAAATTGCACATTAATTGTAGCAAAGTTTTAATCAGTAAAAATTTAAGTTTTGGATATATTTGTTTTGCAAGTTATTATATAAATTTCCACCGCTGGGAACCTAGTTGCCATGTCTTGGTTTTGACTTTCCATGTGAATGAAATGTAAAAGAAAAGGGGAATTAGAAAGTAGCACTCGGGTATGGGTGTGATGGAACGTGGTTAGGGATCTACATATAAATACATTGTATGAATATGATCACTATGGATTTCTATAGTTGTTAAGATAGATGGTCGATAAAGGAGTGAGTGGGTCCACAAAGAAAAGACTCACAAAAAAAGAGCACCATTATGATCAACATGACTTAATGAGTCTATTGAGATAGATTTCAAATAAGTGCTAGTGGGTCCACTTTATGCTCTCTTTTTTTCTTCTCTCATCTAGTTATACTCTCATTTGAAGAATACTACATTGAAAAATGCTCAAGTTCTTAATATTGTAGTTTATGTATGAATTTCTTGAATTGAAAGTAAGAAGTGGGATTTCCAATGACTAAATATTCAAAATTTCGATGTAATCCCTTAAGGGATAAGCTTTATGGATTGCTAATAAGAAGTAGGGATTCAAGGGTCTTAAGTAAAATTTAATATCATGTACTATAGCTCTTTGATATGCTTGCAAGGCCAAAAAATAGTACTCAGCCAATAATCTTAGGGTGCTAACTAAGGAGGTTCATCTACACCCTTAGTTGTCCTACCTAATTTCTTAGGTACTAGAGAATAATCTTCCCAAGTATTTTTCTTGGTGCCACTATAGAAGTCCAACAGTTAAGTAGCTTATCTAAGGTTATTTTCAAGATATTTGTAGGACTTTCGATATACCCAAGGGTACGTGGAAGTGAATTCTATATACAAGTTTAGAATAATGTAATTCATTATTCAACAACATGAAACCTCTCGCATTTCTTGCATTATGCTTCCCTAATCATAGGTTCACCCATATAACAATAAATGTTTGTATTACTTTAGACATCAAAACACATTTCTAGCCTACAAAAAATATTCAAAAAAATGTGCTAGAAGTGCTCTGGTACCACTTGTGAGGTACCTAATAAAAGTATTAAGAGTGAAAATTACAAATATTTATTAGATATATTACAAAACAGATATAGTAATAAACATAATGGACAATATAAATCAAAATATTATATACTTATTGATATGGAAGCGATGCTTACTTACCTCTATGAGCGAGCAACCTCTAGTAGAGCAGAATTAAAATTACAACATATTTCCAAAAATCCTTTTATAATGTTTCCACATCTTTATATAGTACTTTTTATCTCGTAAAAACAATTTAAAGAAACAATTTAGAGAAAAAACTTTCTAGTAAAAAAATATTCTCACAAGCCTTCTTCTAATAATTGTATTCACAGTATAAATAAACCTCATTACTAGTAAAACCTTCATACATATTAATTTGTCGATTTAAAGAGTTAAGAAGGTTAAGATCCTAACCATCATTGGAATCTTGCTAGTATACATTATAAAAGTAGTGAAAGCAATGCACTATCAATTTTATCCATTATAAATCTTCACTCCATAAGTCTTCATGATCATCCGTACATGCTTTATTGTAGTTTTAAAGGTTTTAGATTGCTACAATTCCAGATACCTAATATGTGAAATACTTAATAAATATGTATCTTTAAAAGATGGGAAAATGTTTTTTTTTAAATATTAATATTATAGAACTCAAAAGAATTACACTTTTAACTTTCCATATAAAAGAGTTATGATGATAAAATAAAATTATATATAGTGCGTTAATACATAATACTTTCCATTAATTAATATAATATAACATGCTTACTATTATATATATAATGCTGCCTTACATAGAAAGTACTAAACAAAAAATATTTTTTGCTTGGATAGCTTGTCGGTATCGTAATTACGTTTAACATTAGAGATTATATATATAACTATACGTTTACTTGTGTCTATTACATACTGATAGCTGTCAAGCAGAGCATGTACTAAGTAGAAAAGTGAACTGATTCAATAACAAGCATGAAAAACATATTGATGAATTAAATACCCAAAGTAACTTTAAATCATATTAAATTAATCCCAATATCCAAAGTCCCTTTGGATCAGATTAAAGTTATCTCAAGCTTTGTGAAGTATACTAATCATGTTTTTAGTGGGAAATAGATAAAGAGAAACCAATGGAAAAATTTAAAAACTAAGCATAAACTCACTGAAATTTTATGAATTTGTGTCAATAGGCTTATTTAAATCTAATGTATTAAATTATAAAAATATATGGCAAATGCATAGTATTAATTGTTTAATTTTATATTAAAACAAAGTGTTATAATAATGCGAAGGAAAGATATGAAAATGGGCGGTAATCAAATGGAATGAAAATTATATATATATATATATACTATATTATATATTTCAATATAGAGATGTTTTTTCATAATTTAATACAAATGAGTGAAGTAATGTTTGTAAATATTTGACATAAATAAAAAAACTAGTTATTAATGTAATCTGGTTAGTTTTATAAGTTTTAATTAATATTTATTAAAACATATATAATGTAAAATGTAATGTGAATACAAAAGAAAATTGTAATGTAATATTAAAAATGTAAGTTACAAGTTACATTTGATTAGAAGAAATTGATCTAAATATGAAGTTACATAATTAAATTGTTTCTTTTACAAGTATATATATAATATATAAATTATCAATAATAATGATTATTATTATCCAATATATAATAATAATAATAATATCCATTTAAGTATTATTATAATGGGCTTAATGCTTAAGAACACATCTTTCCTCTTAAGAGATCACATCTTCAAAACTAGAAGGGAATAGAGTATGTATGCCTTCGTAGACTTTAGCAGTCGAATTGTTGCGCAGAGATGGGTCCCTTGTCCCACAAACAAGGAGGTCCCATACACCAATTTGGTGTCTGGCTTGGCCATGTCTTTAAAGTTAGATTATTATTAGTAGTATTATGATATATTAGACCTTAGATATATAATTAATTCAACAAAGTGACAAAATTCTCGATCATTTGGATGGAAGGGGGAAGAGACGAAGGTTGAGATAGATGGATTTGGAGGAAAGGGAAGAGAAAAGACATAGAGAGATAGAGGGAGAGAGGGAGAGGCAGTGATGAGGGAGAGATAGATAGATGTAGAGAGAGTGAGGGAGAGAGTAGAGAAGGAGGGAAGACAAAGAGAAGGAGAGGGGAGAGAGAGGGAGGGAAGAGGAAGAGAGAGAGAGAGAGAGAGAGAGAGAGAGAGAGAGAGAGACTGAGATGGAGGAGGGGGAGAGTGGTATAAAGATAAGGAGAGAAGGAGGGAGACAATGAAAAAGTTGGAGGGTGGAGAGAGAAATAGAGTAATGGGGTGGAGAGACAAAAGGAGGTGGGAGAGAAAGGAAAAGAGAGTAAGGAAGAGAGAAAGGGAGGGATAGAGAGATGTGTAGAAAATTTGATGTAGGTTAACCCAATAATGCAATATAAATCAAACCAAAATACTATAACCTACTTCTACTATCAATTTGTGGAAGCTTAAAGATCGAGATGAACAATATAACGAGAAGAAGAAGAATCAATGCACAATACACATGAGAATACTTTGGAGAAAGCCTCAGCGAAAAACCCCACTATCTGTATTATCATACAAGGTGGAAATACATAGGAATTATGCAAAGCCTTAGCTCTCATAGCTAGCCAACTCTCAGTACAATCCTCACAGATGGTCAACGGCAATATCAGCCTCTCTCAAGCCTTCCTCTTTTCCCTCCAATCTCCTATTTCCTTGCATTTTTCCTTGTGCATGATTCACTTGTTACTAAGTGTAACACTCTCTCACACATTGTTAAAACTGCGCAATCCTCAAGGAATGATTCCTTGACTGCATGCATGAGTTTTCTTTATAAGAAAACACATGAAACTGATAGTACATTTTCCTTGACTTTAATCCGAATTGGGTCTTTCTCAGAACAAACATGCATGATTTTCTGATGAGGGAATCTTCAATTAACTGGAGTAGCACTAGTTGAGTGCATGCATGCATCAACTGACTGTTAACTCACCATTAGTTCCTCAAACAATTTGGAACTAATTTAACTGGACTTAACTCATTAAACTGAGTTAACTAATTACAACTCAAATATAACTCAATCTTATCTCTTTAATTTAAGGGATAACTCTTGAATGACTTCAAAAATTACTTCTAACTTGAATTTCTCCAACTAATTAATTTGAAACAAATTAATTAATTATTTCCAAGTAGTTGTTAAGACTAAATTCGATTTTAATTCAATTTAATTCAAGGACAAATTAAATTGGAATATTCTTGTTGCCACATTTCAGCACTCCCTCTCAACAAGAAAGGGATTATCTGTGACCTCGATCCTGTCCCTATGGAACTCAAATTTACACTTTGACAATGCCTTTGTCAAAATGTTAGCATCTTGCTCCTCTTTCAAAATATATACTACAGCAACATGATCCTCCTCAATTTGTGAAAAGCCACGGGTAGAAAATGTTGCCTTATGCTTCTCCACACTACCATCAACAACTTGTTTTACCTTTATAAATCCAACAGGAACTCACAACTGATTATTCTCTGTTCTCGGAACCATGTCCCAAACAATGTTACGAACTATGGAGTCATACTCCTCCACCATGGCATCAACCCAAATTGGCTATTGCACTGCTTCCTTAAAGGAAGATGGCTCGGTCTCAACACATTCCCCAGTAAGGGCCATGTATACAGTGTACCTCTCAGGTGACCTCCTCTTACATGAGATCCGTCCATAGTCATTCCCAATCCTGCAATTTCTCCCTTCCATTCACAGATTCCTGGTAGCTATTCTAGCTCTTTGGAAGGCCAAGGAGAGTGAGGCTCACCATATCACCATCGGCAGTAGTAATTCCCACACTGCCAAGCTCATATCTACAGGTGGTAAGCTTGTTCAGATATGTGGAAATAGTATCGCCCTTCTCCATCTTAATTCTTTGAAGCTTATCCTTTAGTGCCAATTTCCTCCGATCACTACTATTCTGGTAGAGGTGCTTCAATGTCTTCCACGTTGAAAATGGAGTATCCTTCCCATGGAGACTTGAGACAATATGGTCTCGAACTCCCTCAAGGATGATCTGTCGCGCCTTCACCACACACTTCTTCCACTCGGTCAACTCTTGTGAATTAGTGGAAGATGGCTTTGGGATTTCTTGATCATTGAATTCCTTCAAGCCATTGTCTTCTAATATAGCCTCTACTCTATCTTTCCATGCTATGTAATTTGAGCTACCTTCCAAGGCATACTCGAGTCTCAAGCCATAGAATGCCATTGGCCAACCTTGAAGTATGATATGAATTCGATTTTCACCTGCAACCCTGAACTTGAAACTTCGAATTCTTTTCTCAATATACTGTTCACAGCTCTAATACCATGTCGAAATTCTCTACAAATCCATCTCTGATACCATGTAGAAAATATGATGTAGGTTAACTCGATAATACAATATAAATCAAAGCAGAATACTATAACCTATTTCTACTATCAATTTGAGGAAGCTTAAATATCGAGCAGAACAATATAACGAGAAGAAGAGGAATCAATGCACAATACACATGAGAATAATTTGGGGAAAGCCTAAACTAAAAGTCCCACTATCTATATTATCATACAAGGTGGAAATGCATAGGAATTACACAAAGCCTTAGCTCTCACAACTAGCCAGCTCTCGGTACAATCCTCACAGATTCTCACAGACAATCTTGGCTTCTCTCAAGCCTTCTTCTCTGCCCTCCAAGATCTTATTCCATTGCGTTTTTCCTTGTGGATGATTCACCTGTTACCAAGTGGAACACTCTCTCACACACTGTCAGAACTGCGCAATCCTCAAGGAATGATTCCTCGACTGCATGCATGAGTTTTATTTATAAGAAAACACATGCAACTAATAGTACATTGTCCTTGACTTTAATCTCAACTAGGTCTTTCTCATAATAGGCATGCATGGTTTTCTGATGAGGGAATCTTCAGTTAATTGGAGTAGCACTAGTTGCGTGCATGCATGCATCAACTAACTGTTAACTCACCATTAGTTCTCAAACAGTTTGGAACTAATTTAATTGGACTTAACTGAGTAAACTGAGTTAACTAATTACAACTCGAATATAACTCAATCTTATCTCCTTAACTTAAGGGATAACTCTTGCATGACTTCAGAAAGACTTCTAACTTGAATTTCTCCAACTAATTAATTTGAAACAAATTAATTGGATATTTCTAAGTAGTTGTTAAGACTAAATTCAATTTTAATTCACAATTTAATTCAAGGACAAATTTAATTGGAATATTCTTGTTGCCACATTTCAACAAGATGAAGTTGGAGGGGGAGAGAGAGGGAGGGATAAGAAAGAAACACAGAGAGAGAGAGAGAGAGAGAGAAACAAAATGAGAGGGAGAAAGAAAGAGAGAGAGGGAGAGAGAATAAGAGAGAGAGGGGGAGCTAGTGACAGAGTTGGAGGGCAAAGCGAGAGCAGGGGAGAGCTAGTGATAGAGTTGAAGGGCAAAGAGAGAGGAGTCATGGGGGGGAAGACAGAGGGAGGTGGGAGAGAAAGGGAGAGATAGAAAGGAAGAGAGATAGAAGGATAGACGGATAAAGAGGGAGATGGAGTTGGAGGGGGAGAGGGAGGGAGGGAAGAAGAAAGACACAGAGAGATAAAGGTGGCAAGAGAGAGGGAGTGTCAACAGAGAGAGAGTGTGCGTGTTTTTTTGGGATGAGATTGATCTAAATGTTGGGAAAACTTGTTAATGCTATGCAAGCTCACTCATCAATATTAAAAAAAATGCTTTTAGGATCATCTCAAACTAACCAAAATGTGAGGAATCATGTGTGAAGTGTTGAGTGCATTTTATGAGCAATTTATGAGGTTAATTAGCTATTTAAAACACATATACAACAAGAAAATGCAGGTAAGTAAAACACAACAACTCATAACACAAAGCTAATAAAGGAGTTCACGCTTCCTAGGCCACATCTTCTTGGACTTCTTTCAATGGCTAAGCCCTCTTTGGATTAATGGTCAATTCTTTAATTATATGCACCTTTAGTGCTCCAATGGCTTTGTAACTTGCTCCATTGGATTCAGAAGAACCCAAAACCCCAAAAATTACTATCCAAGCTCTACAATTAGAATTCAGTTTATCTAGGTTTGACCTTCTCTCGTGGTGGCCCTAAGCTTCCTTAAAGTTCAATGTACAAAAATAACATACAAAAGTTCCTTTCTGCCTCTGCAGCCTATTCCATTGTGTTCAAATCATCCAAATCATCTAGGAATGACTCTTTCTGAGCCAACATGGGCCAAAAATTGAAGAAGTTATGGTCTCTTCAGTTTTCCCTAGGAAAACTCAGTCAAATCTAGAGAAACTCAAGTAACCCCATCAAATTTGGAGCAATGCTAGATTTGTTGGACCTACCAAAACTACCGCCAACTAAATTTGCAGTTAGTTAGTGGATAAGCATGGTTTAAATATTGTTAAACTCCACTCAACGCATATCACTGGCCTCCATTTACAGTGTTGGTCATATGCAGAGGGAGCTAGCCCTCTCCTCCCCCAAACTCATCGGCGCTTAAACTTCAAATAGAAAATGTGCCCATTGTTTGTTAAGAAACATTGGCGTGACATAGTGGTAAGGATTTGGGTTTGTGTGGGTGAGGTCATGAGTTTGATTCCTCAGCCTACCAAAACATTTTAAATAACCTTTGAGAGGGCACGTGGTGGCCTCCAGGCTTGCCACATGTGAGCCTCTCATTGGTCCACCTCAATGCCCTTAACCAAATAACATGCTGACAATTCTCAAAATGCAATTGAACCACCTGTCGAAATATTCTAGGAATATTCTACAAAATATTATTTTTGCTTACTGGGTTGTACAGATGCCTAGTTGCATCCCAGTGAGCATTATACCCAAAATTTTCCCTGTTTGTGAAAGTAGACAGAAGTCTCTATCTTTCTCATATGAACTCCATTTTGAGTGAAATGAGTTTTTTTGGGATTGTATCCACTGATATGGACACGATCATTTAGGTTTTGATTGTTTCTGAGAACTTTGTTTTTGGAGCAAATTTTTGCCCATAATCTAGATTCTGATCACTCCTTTCCATTGACAGGCTTTTGGACCCACAAAATCTAGTTATCTGATGAGAGCTAAATACTCTTCTCCTTCCCAAGTTTATCAATTGACTCTACTTGGAAAAATCTCCATGAAAACCACTTTTGTCAACTGACATGCCTTGCCTTGCAAATGGCTTGGTCCTTCAACCAAAGTTCTCCTTTTGCTGCTGACCCAATCCAACACTTGTTGGCCGCTTGTTGATTAAACACCCTGCTATACCAAAGTGATCCCTCTGTGCTTAGAAAGCTTACTGATGACCTTCCCACTGAGAATCATGTTCCTCCTTTGCAACACATGCATTATATGCAAACTTCTCCTTGGAAACCACCTTTTCCAAGTTAATCCCATATGAGTGAACTACAACAATGAGTTCCAATATCAATAATAACAAGAAAATAAATTACCATTCTTTTACCTCCATGGTTCCAATTTCCACATCTAGAAGAATGCATTCACCATCACTTTTTCTTCTTGGTGTCAACAAATAAAATGGTCTACAATGGTTGCAATAAGTTTTTGGCTTTTTCGTCCGCTTCTACTTCTTGATTCCATCATCCTCTAGTATTAACATGTTGCTCATGTCATGATTTGAGAATGAATGCTAATCATGAGCCTCTTGCTCAAGCCTGGACCTTTGAAAATCCTGCGACATCTTGTCATAAGAAATACCATTAACCTTGAAAAACACTCATGCAAGAATATAACCTGACAAACTCTTCCTTTTGCTTCTTCAAAGCAACAAATGTCACATCATGTGAAATCTCCATGTAATCTTACATCTTGGTGTATAAACCATCGAATAAACACAAGTCAACAAAACATGCTTCTTCAAACAACTGACTTTCAAGTCAAGCAAAAGCATGTACAACAACTTGATGATTTACAACAAGAATTCCACATGATCATGAAACAATTCGTCACATCTCACTTTCATCTTTGGAGACAAAATCAACTCTTCCAAGTTGATATAACATACATGTAACAATCAATTGGCCACACAAGCTGACACTCATGCATGTGCAAATGATCAACATCCTCAAGTCGACAACATACATGTTAACAAAGTAATCAACCAACACATGTCAATCACTGATGCATGTTCAAGCACAATGAAACTATAAACAATTCCATTATTCACACACACAAACTCCCATGCATGTATAACAATTCTCAACTCTCTCACAAGTACAATCACAAGTACAAGAATCCCATTGGTATGTATGAGTATTCAAAGAGCTGAAATGACCAAATTCATTGCAATAAAGTGAGTCAACATGCTCCAGTTTCAAACACCTTCTTGGCATAAACATGCAAGTTCAAGAATTCAACATGCATGCAAATTTGTAGTTGCAAATTTCCATCTTTTTTGCATCTAAGTGAGTCAACATAACTCTACTTTTCCAACACTTGCTTCATGCAATATGCAGCATACTTTTAGGAGAAAAGAATTGCATCCAAATAACAAGGAAATGCATCAATAAGGTAATATTTGTATCAATTGTAAAAAGAAATGCAATGCCTTAATTGGTTAATAAATCTTACCATCTCTTTCCAAACCATTTCAATGGTGCTTCCTTCAGTTGCAATTCATCATGTGTATCATCCTGACCCACATCAATTATGGAATCCTCTTTTCCATTCTTGTCAAAATATTTCTCTGCCTTCTTCAAATCTCCTGGATGAATTATTGGATGTAAAGTCCAACACTTGTCTACAATATGACCCTGCTTATGGCAATGAGTGCAAAATAATTACATCTTCTTTTCAACATGGTTTCCATTATCCAATGGACCTTTGGCTTTCTGTCTCTTTTGTTTTGAAAGTTCCCTATTTATGGCTATCCTCTTTAAATACCTTGAAATAGTATGGTTATTCAAACCACAAAAGGAACATGTAAATTTTCTCCAAATCTTATGTGAAGATTTACCATGTTTATCATAATCAAAAGAAACTTGATTAAATGCAGATTTATTCCTTGCACATTCACCTTTGTCACCTTCTTGAAGAGGTAAATTTTATGAGGTAGTGGCTCTCTTCAGAATACCAACAATGGTTTCAATGACCTTAGAGTTTTCAACATCCTCTTGTTTTCCATTTCCACTAGTTGCATGCATATGAGCATCTTCTTGCAAAAAGGGTATAAAAAAATTTCATTCGTCATGAACACAAAATTCACAAGCTTAATGTAATGAGCATGTAATGAAATTCCTTCTTGGAACACCTTCATGTGCATCCTTTCCTTTAGAGCATTCTCCATCATGGTTTCCATAACCAAGACCCAAATACCTAGGAATTTCATCAACAACAATTGGTTCAACTATGCCTTGTGCATGTTTTCCTAACCCTTTACCTTCATATCCCATCTTCATCAATAATTTTGCCCCTATTCCTCTAGTGTCTCTTTCAACATCACCAAAATATTTATTTTGAGAGGAAATTAAAGATAAATTTGAATTACATACCTCATTTTCATGCACATACTTGGCTAGGGTTTCCTTGGCATCATGGAGTTGAATCTCCATCTCATGCATCTTTTCAAGAAGCTCTTGCTTCTCCTACTTCATGGCCATCAACTCCTCTTGAAGTATAGTGTTCTCCTTCCTATCTCCATTCATCTCTTGCACCATATCTCTCATGATGATAAGATCTTGCAACATCTCTAATTCGAAGATTCTTTCTAAGGAAGATGGATTAGAAACATCACTTGTTGAAGTTTCTGTCACATAAACTTGCACACAGTTAAATTCTCCTTGCAAAAATACAAAACCAATAGATAATTTTCTAGCTAACGTTGGAAAACGATATCAGGGATAAAATGAGCTAACAGTGCTCTAATACCAACTTGATCTAAATTTTTGGAAAACTTGTTAATGCTATGCAAGCTCCCTCATCGGTATTAAAAAAATGTGTTTAGGATCATCTCAAATTAACCAAAATGTGAGGAATCATATGTCAAGTGTTGAGTGTCTTTTATGAGAAATGTATGAGGTTAATTAGCTATTTAAAACACATATACAACAAGTAAAATGCAGAGAAGTAAAAAATAGAAAATCATAACACAAAGTTGATAAAGGAGTTCACCCCTTCTAGGTTACATCTCCTTGGTCTTTCTTCAATGGTGAGGCCTTCTTTGGATTAATGGTCAATTCTCTAAGTGCATGCACCTATATTGCTCAAATTGCTTTGCAACCTACTCCATTGGATTCAGAAGACCCAAAAACTCCAAAAATGACTATCCAAACTCTGCAATTGGACTTCAGTTGATCTAGGCTTGACCTCCTCTCCTGGTGGCCCTAGGCTTCCTTAAACTTCAACATTGAAAAATTACTTACAGAAGTATTGTTCTACCTCTGCAGCCTATTCCATTAAGTTCAGAGCATCCAAATCATATATGAATGACTCTTTCTGAGCCAAAATTGGTCAATAATTGAAGAATTTATGGTCTCTTCAGTTTTCCATAGGAAAAATCCACCAAATATGGAGAAAATCGAGTTAACTCCACCAAATTTGGAGCAATGCCAGATTTTTCAAACCTGCCAAAACTATCGCCAACTAAATATGCAGTTAATTAGTGGATAAGAAAGGGTTAATTACTTTTAAACTCCACTTAGCACATAGCATTGGCCTTCGTTTACAGTGTTGGTCATATGCGGAGGGGGCTAGCCCCTAGGGTTAAACCTCTCCTCCACCAAACTTGTTGGTGTTTAAACTTCAAATAGGAAATGCACACATTGTTTGTTATGAAAAATTGGCATGGCATAGTGGTAAGGCTTTGGTGTTTTGTGAGCAAGGTCACGAGTTCGATTCCCAAACCTGCCAAAAAAATTTAAATGACCTTTGAGAGGGCATGTAGCGGCCTCTAGAGTTCTCATGTGTTAGCCTCTCATTGTTCCACCTCAACACCCTTGACCAAATAACGTGCCAACAATTGTCAAAATGCAATTGAGCCACCTATCGGAATGTTCTTTGGAATATTCTTTTTGTTGACTGGGGTGTAGAGATGCCTAGTCAACATCCCAGTCAGCTCTGTACCCAAAATTTTCCATGTTTGTGAAAGTGGATAGAAGTCTCTATCTTTCTCATATGAACTCTGTTTTGAGTGAAATGAGTTGTGTTGGGATCGTATCACCGAGACGAACATTGTCGTTTAGGTTTTGAACACTTTATAAATCACAACGATTGAATTTGGAGAAAGCTACTATTAATATTGGAGAGCAAGAGAGACAAA
Source organism: Pinus taeda (assembly GCA_000404065.3). Taxonomy (NCBI): domain Eukaryota; kingdom Viridiplantae; phylum Streptophyta; class Pinopsida; order Pinales; family Pinaceae; genus Pinus; species Pinus taeda. The sequence continues at coordinate 10,798 of APFE030103641.1, read as the reverse complement.
GTATGATGTTTACTACAATAGCTTGACTTAAAGATTTGAATTGTCTATGATTGATATGATTGATATGAAAAAAATGGAAAAACTAATAAGTATGGAAATAAGAATAGTAGAAGAAAATAGTTTGAGATTGATCACAATGAAGACTATTTATACATTCTTATTATTCACATTTTCTATCATTCACCACTATTACATTGTCACTTTGCATTCAAAATTTTATTTCATCATTTTCACCATTCAAGTTATTAACATTCTATATCATCTCAACACACTGAGGTAACTAAGCAAATTTAAAATTAAAATGACTAGATTAATCTTAGACATATTTAGCATCCTTAAAACTATCAGAATAATCAGATTTTCAACAATTTCCATGTAACCGTGCATGTTGGGTGCGGGATCCTGCAAGGAAAGTTTTGGGTCTTAAAGCCTAGATTTTGGCTAAAAATTGTAAATCTTATGTAAAGACTCCACATTTTGTGGGCGTGGAGTGTGAAGTTGTAAATGAGTCATAGGGTGGTTTGCCATCAATTTTAAAATGTAATGTCAACTTTAGAGATCTACCCATGGTCCGCGGACCATGGGATTGTATAAATAGAGCGAGGCTCTAAGTAGTTGAGACATCTAATTCAAGTAGTGATAATGGAATAGAAGCATAGCAGAAGATCTAAGTGTAGAGTTGAGTGTTTGGGTCATAGAGTAGGAAAAGGCTCTACAACTAAGTGCGTAGAGGCCTAGCAGTCTGCAGCTGAGTCCCCAGACCCCTATAGTTGAGTGTGCAGGGCGAGTTGAGTCTGTAACTGTTGAAGCATTAATAAAGAGAATTTTTGCATCAATTTTGTATATTTATTTCCCATTTTCTGTATCGAAATATTAGGTATAAATTTCATTTTTGTTGTTTATATGGCACCCGAACATATATAACTGTGTAGAATAAGTGAATGTGAGTTAAAGTATCTGGTTACATGAAGTTGACTAACATCTATAAGAGGATAATTAAGATATGTGATGTAACTCGGGGAAATAACATAGATCATTGCCATAGTAACATGAAATCACCTTAGCCCCCTGGTTAGGGCTGTGCAAAGGACAATTATAATAGATTGCGAAGGTATCGCAGGTCAGAACAGTGCACGAAGTAACCTACATGAACGTAGGCACAATTGGACTAAATCGACCCCTCAAACATCTCAAGGGTGTGGAAACTTGGTTCCAGCATCCCCCCATACTACTTCAGGTGAGACTTCATTCTGCGCACTACAGGCTAATGCTGAAAGGGCCAGTAGTGTAGGGATTTGTTCGGCTAATTAACTCCGAACCTAGGTCAGGCCCCATCAAGCCAATAAATGGTTCTGTTTCTAGGACTGGAATCTGCATAGAGATGTTTGATGTCGGATCATTGGAATCCAGTTAAGAAGGAAATTGAAGGTTGGTTGGACAGAAGAATTCACGAGTTCGCGACACAGGAGAACAGGAACTCACGACTCACAAAAGAAGAGTGGTTAGACTGCTACCTGTACACAAATATCCATGAAATCTTCTTCACGTCTTTCCCTACTGAGCTGTACGAGTGGATCGTGAAGCTAGCAAAGAGCCAAGGAAGGTGGAAACTCGACAATCCTATTGTGTGGACCCCAAAATTAGTATGAAGGTTGGAAGCATCGAAGGATAAGATCGCATGCATCGTTGATAACTCGCTCAATTGAATTATAGGAGGATTCATTATTGAGTTTGCGGTTTATACCTCAGTTAGCTACAACAAGGTAGAGCGACGGTTTCTCAAGGGAACATGAGGTAAGTACGTAAAGTCTCTAAATACTTGGATTAAAATGTTATTGTGCGAAAAGAGGGTTATACAATTACCTTGATGTTAGGTGCTAAGAAAAGTGGAAAAACTTACAGGAACAAAGGAAATAAGGGACTAGAAATCAACCCCTTGATTTCACCTCCGTAAGGGGACAAGGAAGAGCTCATAAAGGTCTCTCCATCAAGTGTGATCCATTTGATAAGGTAAAGAATTTCACAAATACCACCCCCACCCACACTTCCACCAGCTTCACCGCTTTCACCTCCATCTTCACCTGTACCACCTCCACCACCACCACAAGTCAATATGGCAAGCACAATAAAGTTGTATGTGTTCAAAGGAGTGGGAAATGAGGATCCAAACCAATTTTCGTTCATTGTACAAGCCGTACGAGAAGTGCAGGGAGTTATGAATGACAATATAAAGAAAGAGACACTAGTTAGCACCCTGTAGGACCGCGCGCTAACCTGGTATACTAAGTGTTATCACTCAGGTTGTCCCTAGCTCCTATTAGGGATACGGCCGAGGTAACCACAAACCAATCTTTTGATTGCAGGTTCTAGCCCACCTGCAATCGGAGAGGGCTCTCTCGTTTAGATTCAACCTCAGTTGATCTGGATTCAACCTTAGTTGATGATTTTAGGCTAGCTTTCTGACTTCAAGGGAATGTTGACTCTGGTTGGGAGGAAGGAAGGATTCTCGAGTAAAGAGGCACAATAAGATGTTATAAGTTTTGAACCATTGGGCATGGAGTCACAGATTGAGGCATGCGAGCGTTTTCTTGGTCACAAGGGGATACGGAGCGGGATAGCCACGTAGGATACAACATTCAAGCTGCTGAAAGTACGGAATGAACATCAGGGATGAAAAGCAAAAGAGAATCATTTCATCATGCTGACAGAGGGGAGAAATGGATGAGTGGGATCCCGGAGCAGTTAAGAATTCCAAAGACATGCACACATATACAAACGAAATAGAGTAAACTAGAGCAGTTAAGAATTCTAGCTCATGACCATTTCAGAAGAAAACATCGAAAAGTGCAGAAATTGAACTTAAGGTGTACTTAAACAAATCTTAAGCTATTCTTTTTTCTTGCAACTTAGAATGGATGTAAGATGATAAAAACGTAAAATAAACGGGGAGGAATAACACTTATTGGATCATGCAGAGACACAGGAATTCCGTAATCATTCCTTGGCCCAGAGAAAACAGCAAGTTGTTTCGCAATCCATGCCTTCAAAAACCTTTGATTATGAAAAATATGACAGTTACAATGCGAGTCTTTACTCAGAGAAAATTGTTGGAAAGAAACTGACCAACAACTACTACTATCAACCAACCAACCCTTTACAATATCGCTTCAGGTGGTATTTATAAACAAAATATCAAGAAGACATCATTACAAATGACTGTGACAGCTCTTCTTAGAACTCTTCAAAAGAATCTAAATGCTGCTCAAAATAAATGCAAGTAAATCTTTTTGGCTGCGCTGGGGGCAGCTAAATCAGAACAGGTGATGAGGTGGCCCTTGGGGACCAGATGTGTTGCTGCTGAAGTGAATGTGCTTTGGCGCTGCAGTTCGGCCTTGGTGCGAATTGAATGTGCAATTATTATGATTTGAGAGCTTTAAGTGATTTTGCTCTCTTCCTATGAATCCACTGAAAGATATTCAATTTCTCTTGCTTTGGGCCGCTGCTCAAGATATTCTCTGATACACTTTGCCGCTACATTGATGATTTCCGCCATCGACTAATACTCTTTGACACGCTTGAAGCCTGCTGATTTGATCTGATACACTTTGAACTCCGTGAATAATCTGCTGCTATCTTTAAACCAGATCCTTTGGCACGTTTGGGCGATTTCGGGCTTTTTCGGCACGCAATGGGCTCGGCAATCCAAAGATTCCCTGAATATTCCTCGAAATGGCCTATTTCCTGTAGCGATGATAGGATAGCTATTCACGCATCGAAAACTGCCTCTGTTTTTTGATCGGGAGCTCCGAAGTGCGACTTTTCTCCTTGCACGAAGCTTTTTCGGCTTTTTTGGCTACTGACGTAAGCACTGCGTCGGCTGTACGGCGGATGACGTCATCAGTGGGTCCCTGGTACAGCGCGACATGGTGGGGTACTGGTGGACTGTGGTAAAGAGACTCCGATGCGATATAGGGATATCGCGTCGGCGGGGAAAGAGGGGGATCACTGGGTTGGGCGTGTGGTGCTTGCGATTGCTGATATGCAATATCGCGATATCGCATCGGGGAAGACGGAGGGGTGAACAGACTGGACACTCGACGCTTGTGATCGTCGATCGCCAATTTCGCAATGTCGCATCGGCGGGGAACGGGTGGGCAAGGTTTTGCGTGAAAGTGAGATGGCGAAGTTGCGATGCGAAATCGGCTTTGACGGGGAAAAAAGGTAAGTAAGTGGGTGCGAAGGGCCTTTGAAGTTTCGGAAGGGGTCTGACTACTTCGGGGGAGTTTTATACTTAGGAAGGAGTCCAAAGTATGTGGAAGGTGGTTTCGAAGGTTGGGTTCTTGCTTAGTTTCTGATAAACTAAGAAATTCCCGGGGCATGCTATGGTTATATTTCAACCTGGGGGGAATATTACATAGGGGAATTTACTTAATATTAATACGGGGACGGGAAACATAGGGAGCTATATAATAATGTTAGTGGTTAATGTGGAGATGATAAGAAAGCGCTAAGTTCGGGGGAACTTAGGCTGTTGCAGGGGGAAGGACCATATTTCGGGAGAAGATATGGAACAACTTTGAGCAAAGCAGATCTTTACTCAACCAGAGTGATGAAGATGGTGAACTAAAGAGGTGTCAAGCAGATCTTGACCTCTTTTTCGGGATGTTAGTTAATGATTGGGGGAAAGCAGCGAAGGGGAGTTAGTTATACCTCATTTGAGCCTTTTGCTTACAAACCTTTGCTGATTATGTTCTGCATGATATGATACCTGCAAACTTGGAACTTGTCAGCAATTCAACAGCCTCAGAACTACCTACCCAGCCTACTTTCCTAGCATTTTTTCTTCTTTTTCTTGGGGTGCACTTAGACTTGCAAACCCATCATACATTTTTCTTTTGATGCTTCCTATCTACATACTACCCTTATTTCTTCCAGAGCCTAGATTAAACTGTTGGACTCTTCTGTTTCTCTACCTATCTAAGGGTCTGCCAAGATTAAACTGTTTGGACAGACTTACAATCTCTATATTCTAAAACATGAAATTTAAACCTAGGGAGACCAAGATTAAACTGTTTGGACCTTCCTTTAACTTCAGTAGCGATACCATGAAAACTTTACAAAATTTGAAGGCAATTGAATGAATCTTGAAGAAGCCTTCTTCATTTGGAGACTGTTTGAGCAAATATGGAGCATTGCAGCAAGCAAAGTACGACATATTTGGCCTGTGAAATGCCAATCATGAAAAATGAGTACCTGCTGCAGCAAGAGCTAACAGTGGCTCCACTCGGGGATGGCTTCTCCTTGCGGGAAGTTAAGAACAGCAGGCCAGAGCGCCTTGATTTTTACTTTCTTGTTGTCCTCTGCAAAACTTTGTCCTCTGCAAAACTTTATTTCCTTTGGCCGCTTTATTTCTCCTACCTACCTACCCTAACCAGCAACTGCGTTGCCGTTAGGTAAAATCAAATAACGAGTGCATCCATTAAAGTAACTGTGAAACAAGGTAATCTTGTTGACTGATCGTTTCTGAATGCAAAAGCATCATCCGGGCACATGCTTTCACAACCAAAATTGTGGCCTCCATCATTTGGCACTGAAGCTTAGGGTCTTCATTGAGGAAAGATGTTAGCAAAATTTTGTTAAGCCAAAGTTCCATGTATTCTGCGATTGGATCAATGAACTTACCCTGTGAGAGAACTTCCTCTGCTTCGTTGGAATCTTCAGTAGAATCATGCAGAGTCCGTGAATCAGCAGGTGGCGGCATCTTCTCCTGAGTTGAGGACGGGAGACTTCGGCATGATTTAGGATCTTCCGGGTCGAAGGGAGCAGCTGCATCTTCGGTAATGAGCCTAGTAGATGATCCTTCTGTCTTTCCCTTGGATCCCAGATCACACAGAACCCTCAGGTCCTCAGGCAATAGTGTTCCCTCCTGAATATGGGCATGTAAGCTCAGGCTTGATTCTAGGCTCTTTGGGATGGAAGGATCAGTTACATCGTCGGTAATTACCCTAGCTGTTGATCCTTCTGTCTTTCCCTTGGAACTCAGATCATACTCAAACTGTAATTCAGGAGACAACACTATTTCCCGTTGAGCTGGAGGAGGAAGATTTTGGCAAAACTCTTGAGGGTTGCGAAAATTATAATCCTGAATTTGAGCTCCCAAGAGTTCAATTTCATCCTCATATTTTTGCACAATAAACTCAAGGAACAATTTATTTCCACCGCCAGGTATTGTTGACAATACCTTTCTGAAGAATCTATCATCAAGCTCAAATTCTGATAAACTTTCTCTGCATTTTTCCAAAGCTTATTTTATCGGAAGTTCCTCCCAAGATTCGGTCATTCTCTTTTGTTTTTAATAAACGGGGCACTTGGCTGTAACATTTTGTTCATTCCTCAGTGGAGCCTTTGATTGAAATTGAAGTGGAGTCGCCAGGTGGATGTCTGGATTCTGAAGTGCCTGATCTCCGCCCACCGCCGAAGATCAGAACTAAACATGACAAGCTTTCAAAAATAGGAGCACTTCCTCCATTGGGGTTTAAAGATGAACCGTGCGCTTGAAACCCCAATGGCGCGCGCAGATACAGGTCGACCGAGACTTTTACAAGTCGGTTTCTTCCACTGTAGAGCTGCAGATTGATTGCATTGATTTATCTGAGGAAGTCCCCAGTGGAGTCGCCATTATGTTATCACTCAGGTTGTCCCTAGGCTCCTATTAGGGATACGGCCGAGGTAACCACAAACCAATCTTCTGATTACAGGTTCTAGCCCACCTGCAATCGGAGATGGCTCTCTCCTTTAGATTCAACCTTAGTTGATGATTTTAGGCTAGCTTTCAGACTTCAAGGGAATGTTGACTATGATTGGGAGGAAGGTAGGATTCTCGAGTAAAGAGGCAAAGTAAGGTGTTATAAGTTCTGAACCATTGGGCATGGAGTCACAGATTGAGGCATGCGAGTGTTTTCTTGGTCACAAGGGGATACGGAGCGGGATAGCCACGCAGGATACAACGTTCAAGCTGCTGAATGTACAGAATGAACATCAAGGATGAAAGGCAAAAGAGAATCATTTGATCATGCTGACAGAGGGGAGAAATGGATGAGTGGGATCCCGAAGCAGTTAAGAATTCCAAAGACATGCACCCATATACGAACGAAACAGGGTAAATTAGAGTAGTTAAGAATTCTAGCTCATGACCGTTTCAGAAGAAAACATCGAAAAGTGCAGAAATTGAACTTAAGGTGTACTTAAACAAATCTTAAGCTATTCTTTTTTCTGCAACTTAGAATGGCGGAAAGATGATAAAAACATAAAATAAACAGGGAGGAAGAACACTTATTGGATCATGCAGAGACACAGGAATTCCGTGATCATTCCTTGGCCAAGAGAAAACAACAAGTTGTTTCGCAATCCATGCTTTCATGAATCTTTGATTATGAAAAATTATGACAGTTAAGTGCGAGTCTTTACTCAGAGAAATTGCTGGAAAGGAAACTGACCAACAACTACTACTACCAACCAACCAACCCTTTACAATATCGCTTCGGGTGGTATTTATAAACAAAATATCAGGAAGACATCATTACAAATGACCGTGACAGGTCTGATTAGAACTCTTCAAAAGAATCTAAATGCTGCTGGAAATAAATGCAGGTAAATATTTTTGCCTGCGCTGGGGGCAGCTGAATCGGAATAGGTGATGAGGTGGCCCTTGGGGACCAGATGCGTTGCTGTTGAAGTGAATGCGCTTTGGGGCTGCAGTTCGGCCTTGGTGCGAATTGAATGTGCAATTATTATGATTTGAGAGCTTTAAGTGATTTTTCTCTCTTCCTATGAATCTACTGAAAGGTATTCAATTTCTCTTGCTTTGGGCCACTGCTCAAGATATTCTCTGATACACTTTGCCGCTACATTGATGATTTCCGCCGTCGACTGATACTCTTTGACATGCTTGAAGCCTGCTGATTTGATCTAATACACTTTGAACTCTGTGAATGATCTGCTACTGTCTTTAAACCGGATCCTTTGGCACGTTTGGGCGATTTCGGGCTTTTTCGGCGAGCAGTGGGCTCGGCAATCCGAAGATTCCCTGAAGATTCCTCGAAATGGCCTAATTCCCGTAGCGCGCGCTATTCGCGCATCAAAAACTGCCTCTATTTTTTGATCTGGAGCTCTGAAGTGCGACTTTTCTTCTTGCGCGAAGCTTTTTCGACTTTTCTGGCTGCTGACGTAAGCACTGCGTCGGCTGTACGGCGGATGACGTCGTCAGTGGGTCCCTGGTATAGTGCGACATGGTGAGGTACTGGTGGACTGTGGTGAAGAGACTCCGATGCGATATAGTGATATCGCATCGGCGGGGAAAGAGGGGGATCATTAGGTTGGGCGTGTGGTGCTTGCGATTGTCGATATGCGATATCGCGATATCGCATCGGGGGAGACGGAGGGGTGAAAAAATTGGACACTCGGCGCTTGCGATCGCCGATTTCGCAATGTCGCATCGGCGGGGAACGGGTGGGCAAGGTTTTACATGAAAGTGAGATGGCGAGGTCGCGATGCGAAAATGGCTTTGAGGGGGGAAAAGGTAAGTAAGTGGGTGCGAAGGGCCTTTGAAGTTTCGGAAGGGGTCCGCCTACTTCGGGGGAGTTTTATACTTAGGAAGGAGTCCATAGTATGTGGAAGGTGGTTTCGGAGGTTGGGTTCTTGCTTAGTTTCTGATAAACTAAGCAATTCCCGGGACTTACTATGGTTATTTCTCAACCAGGGGGAGGGAATATTACATAGGGGAATTTACTTAATATTAATACGGGGACAGGAAACATAGGGAGCTATATAGTAATGTTAGGGGTTAGTGTGGAGGTGGTAAGAAAGCGCTAAATTCGGGGGGAACTTAGGCTGTTGCGGGGGGGTAGGACCATATTTCCGGAGAAGATATGGAACAACTTTGAGCAAAGCAGATCTTTACTCAACCAGAGTGATGAAGATGATGAACTAAAGAGGTGTCAAGCAGATCTTGACCTCTTTTTGGGGATGTTAGTTAATGATTGAGGGAAAGCAGAGAAGGGGAGTTAGTTATACCTCATTTGAACCTTTTGCTTACAAATCTTTGCTGATTATGTTCTACATAATAGGACACCTGCAAACTTGGAATTTGTCAGCAATTCAACAGCCTCAGAACTACCTACCCAGCCTACTTCCTAGCATTTTTTCTTCTTTTGCTTGGGGGTGCACTTAGACTTGCAAACCCATCATACATTTTTATTTTGATGCTTCCTATCTACATACTACCCTTATTTCTTCCAGAGCCCAGATTAAACTGTTGGACTCTTTTGTTTCTCTACCTATCTAAGAGTCTGCCAAGATTAAACTGCTTGGACAGACTTACAATCTCTATATTCTAAAACATGAAATTTAAACCTAGGGATACCAAGGTTAAACTGTTTGGACGTCCCTTTAACTAAAGTAGCGATACCAGGAAAACTTTTACAAAATTTGAAGGCAATTGAATGAATCTTGAAGAAGCCTTCTTCATTTGGAGACTGTTTGAGCAAATATGGAGCATTGCAGCGAGCAAAGTACAACATATTTGGCCTGTGAAATGCCAATCATGAAAAATGAATACCTGCTGCAGCAGGAACTAACACTACCCATGGTTATTGGGTGATTGAGTTTGATTGGGCCCACCATGCTCACGATTGACATAATTGTTATTTTGGCTTGGAAAAATTATTAATTTAAAAAAAAAAACTTCTTCGACGTTAAATTAATTTAATATGAAAATTAAAAAAAAAAAAATTGAACTTACCTTTCAATTGCGATAATTATTCGTTGAATATGTTGTTGATAGCAATCCCGCTGCTCCACAAAATCATGTCATTCAACGAACTTCAGAAAACCTGGATGTGAGGTAAGTAATAGTGATAACGAAATTTAATATATAAGTGAAATTACGAAGATGTTTTTCTGTACGATTAATGTGGGATAATTTGTTTTAAATTATTATAGAGCGAATACTGTAAAGTTATTTTACAATGGATTGAATGTGGGATTAATTTGTTTTAGAATATATTATAAAAATTTAAAAAAAAAATTAGTTGTTTAGTAAATATTATATACTTTAGCTATTAGAATAATTAATATAGAAGTTGTAGTTTACAATTTGAATTTCAGTGATTGATTTCATAAAAAAATTTAGTTTATGTTTTTCAATGAATTGTAGAATAAAATAATAAAGGTAAATAAATCTAACAAACTTTTGGAGGGAAATATTTTCACGAAAATTTTTGGAGGGAAATATTTTCACGAAAATTTTTGGAGGGAATAATTTTGGAGGGAATATTTCATTCTTTAAGCTATATAATATTCTTAGGAGACTCCATTTGTATCATTCAACATCTTCTGTTTGAAAGGGATGGATTGTTCTGATGGTGAAGTTTCGGTTTATACACCATAAACATCTTCATCACGTAACAACTCTATTCATATTGATGAATATAGCGGGAATTCTTCCACTATGAATAGAAAGTCAATTCTTCTACTTAGTCCCGATTCTAAGGACTATGAAAGCAGTGGTGATGAAGAGCATGATGGTGAAGTTCAAAAGAATGGAGTTTCACGATGTCCACTTAGTCCTAATTCTGAGGACTATGAGAGTAGTAGTTTTGAAGAGCGTGATGGTGAAGTTCAAAAGAATGGAGGGTCACAGCGTCCACTCAGTCCTAATTCTGAAGACTATGAGAGCAGCAGTTTTGACGTGCATGATGGCGAATTTCAAAATAATGGAGTGTCACGGTGTCCACTTAGT
>APFE030103640.1:1854-14636 GCA_000404065.3 Pinus taeda | reverse complement strand
TTTTTTTTTTTTTTTTTTTTTTTTAAATAAGAATGGTGAAAATTTACTTTCCATAACTATATAATTATTTACATATTGTATGTTTGTAAAACATATACTCTTTACTTTTTTAATCAAGAATTTAAAAGTGGTTGAAATATAGAAAACTTTAATTTTCTTTATTATAAGTAAAATCAAATTTTTATTTGTATATTTGGGCTTTTATACTTTACAATCCAATAAAATATTTAATATGAATTCAACTTTTTATATAGAAAAGAGAAAGCATTTTTAATAGCTAAAACATTTATATGTTAGGTTACTCTTTATAATGAAGATTGTGATTCCTTCCATATTCAATATGGAAATGACATATGCCACTTTAAAAAACAAAACAAAAATATATAATGTTGCACCCAATGTGTGTGTGATGTGTGTGTGAGTGGTTGGTTTTAATAAAGAAACTATGAAACATTAATACACTATGCAAATTATGAAAGAAATCTAATACAAATCCACTATAAACTATAAATTGGATAAAAATTCCCACTCAATGATTTGAACAATAATATCAATAAGTTTTAAATATGAAATATTACAGGTGTCGACGAAAGTTCCTTGCATCTAATAATTATAGGAATGAAAAAGAATACAGGAGAAATTATACTTATTTAAATCTAGAATTTGTTTAACCCTAGCAAGTATATATATGAATGTAATACAATTATTATGTTTTGTTACAACAATAGTCACATCCCTCGTTTAATATATTCAACATTGTTTTAAGTTCTACAGTGAGCACTGCTGATTAATACCCTTCCTCACGAATTAAATCGGAACCTTCAAACTTTGCGCAAGTTTGGTTCCAGCTACTCCATTAACGTCGTGCAAGCTTGTCAACTTCATGATCCTTCTGACACTCATGCTGAGGAACACCTGGACCCTTTCCCCACCATTGATCAATGGAAGCTATGATCCGACGACGGAAATGTTTTCTCGCTCGATTTGGGTAACCGCCCGGTTTTGTGGTTCAGTCAGTCAGTAATTGTTTCATTCTTATCGACAAGAAAACCTCCTCCACCATACCCTCATTGAGCTAGGGTTCCTTTAGCGTCTACAGGAAATTTTATGTTGTATTATTGATTTACTCATGGTTTCTAATGTCCACCAAATTTTGACTAATTTTGATGAATGATACAGACTTTATTCAAATTTCTTCTAAGTCCAAAACTCACTCGACAGTTTCGTTTTGATTGCAGGTATTGCCAGGTTAGATTGATACCTCCATTCATTCAAGCACTTCTAGTAAGGGTTACAACTCCTTGTGTGCCATATTTATTCAAGTTGTGGTTATTCGTTTTAGAGGTGCTCAATTATACCATTTTCCCTTTCTGTTGAGGGTTAACCTCACGATTCTGTAATGCATTGTAATAACGGGAATTTATTTGAGCGCTCAGTTGTGAGCTTATGTTACTATTACTAGTTTTGCTGACTCATGCAATCTATTCTATTTTTGTTAAACGCACCATGAGAGCACTTAGACTCGAGTTTTTTGTTTTTATGATGTCATAAATATTAGTTTGTAATGAGATGTTCTCTCCTTGAATTACCCAGTATTTTCTTACAGTGCAACTATGGTATAATAGTGTATCAGGTATTTTCCCTATAGTCTTCACATTTTTTGCATTTCTTCTCTTATTAGCAAGAACTGGAAATTTGTATAGGTTTTTTGAGTTTTTTTAGAACGAAAGTTATGGTATTAATATCAATTAGTTTTATTTTTAAAATGTCTTTATTGTTCTTTAATTTAATGAATGATTTTTAGTTCTAATTGAAAGGAATTTCCTTCTTGAATTCAGAATGAGTGTCTTCTAACAACCCCTTGATCAAACCCATCACTCTAGTTCTGATTGACCAAACAACAAACTTCCAAAACCATTCCATTGGTTGTCAATATACTAACTAGGCTAGGGGGTAAATTTGGAAGATGGTCTAAGAGTTGTCCCTGTTTTCCACATGTAATAGCTACTCTTATCTTTGTGTTGACGGTGTTGAACCTGCCAACAAAGGGGATCTCCACGGTATGAAGTCCCAACTAGACCTCACATCGTTTGGTGTAGGAGTCCCATCTGGTATGATGGCCCAGTTGCCATTATCTTAAAGATCTGTCATGGCTCTAGCTATCAACACATGAGAGTGTTACGCTGGTATCTTCAAACAACAAGGTACGTGTTCCTGTTGAGTGCATAATGTAACTCATGTCTAGGTTCTCTTACTGTAAACATGGCGAGTGAAGTGAGCCTCTTGATGAGAGAGGGTAGTCCCAACCTAGGAAGAAACACATGCAAAAGCAACAAGGGTATGTCTAGCACCCAGCAGAATAGTCCACAACGGATGCGGCAGCCGTTAAAACCAAATCTCAAGGGAAAACATGTTCACCATCAAGCGAAATAGTCCACACGGGGGTGGTGGTCTTTAAAACCAAGAAAACACAAGGATGGTCTGTCTAATGTCCAGCAGAGTAGTCCACACAAACGGGACAAAAGTGATAAAAAATACAACACATATTCAACAATGTAAGTACTCAAATCACTGAAGTAGTTCAATTATCTTAGTACGGGTTAAGCAAACATGCATTACAAACATTTAAAGAATAGTCTTACAAGCATATACAAAACATGCGTGAAAACGTATTGACCTGAGACAGGCTTCTGAATTAAGCAAAAGTTCCAAGACACATCTGTACACCATACATCACTAGTCCCAGTAGTGGGACGATGGAGCCACTACTCGCTCCTCAAAGAACAGACTACAAACTCTCAAGGCTATGTGGGAGGAGCCAAGGTGAAAATTCCTTTGCTCATACAAGGAGGGGGTATATATAGCCAACGGGGGATAACTGACCCTTATGACTCTTCGACTTCCCTCATGATTGTTTGACTTCCTATGAATTTTCGACTATACATGACTCTTAAACTTCATATGTGGGTCTCTTGGACTTCCACTTTACACTACATTTATTATAACAAGTATGGCCAATAATAGTGATGTGGCCGAGACAACTCATGACACAACTCAACATGACATTGTTGGCATGTACTAGCTGACTGTTGTGTTTGTGTCGAGCGGTTGTGCCGCTGAGTGATGGTATGCTCTCAGTGTAGCATGTCTTCACCTCTGCATGACAAAGTGGGTGGGGTCTTTAATGGTCTTGGTCTTTGCTTGATGATGCATGTGTAGGTGTCCCTTTCGCTCACTACTTGATGTGCTTCATGTGTTCGTTCAACTGTGAGCAAGTCTTCTAGCATGCGCTCCTTTTCCATCCCATTCATTGTCCTGCCATGTTTCATTGATGTACCCGTTCCTGCAATCACTCATGATGAGACGACATCAAATCCAAAAATCTCATAGTCTGACATGATGCGTTGTTTTCCGTTTCAGTGCAGGTCACCAGGAGAGGGAAAAGGCACTCAAACTACGCAAAACATAGCTCAGGTTAAGATGAGAGGCTCTAGAGCATTGTCAAGAAAAATTGTGCAGATGTCACTGGGAGGCAGATTTGCACAATCCAGAACAACGGTGATAGCTATGGGGAAAACCCAGATAGGAGTCAGAATTGCACTGTTTCGGGAGGAAGATCAAGAAGGGTGTCGGGGAATTGCTGGGCCAATCTGTGCAATTTTCAATGGGAGCATTGGGCAGGTCATCTAGCTGCACTGGAAAGAAAATCTGCGTAGTTTTCTAGAGGAGGATAGGATTGGGCTGCAAGAGTTGTTGATCAACATTGCGTAATTCTAGGAGACAGTCTAGGCATGGACATAATTGCCAATTTCTGGGTTGATTGCAGAGCAGGACAAAAGGGCAGGTGACAGTCATATCTGCACAATTTTTTGAGTGAGAACAGAGCAAGCCAGTAGGGAAGCCTTCCTGTCAAATCTACGCAATTTCTGGGTTGACTGCAAAGCGGCGCAAAAGGGCACATGATAGACAACTCTACTAAATTTTTGGGTTGATTGCATAGTGGGATAGAAGGGCAGGTGATAGACAACTCTGTGCAATTTTTGGGTTGATGAAAGAGTAGGCCAGCTAGAAAGCCTGGCTGTCATATCTTCGTAATTTCCCGTGAGAGTGGAGTGACAGGTAGCAGAGGCCTGTCCCACATGTCTGCGTAGTTTCTGCAGGTAGTGCAAGGAAGTCAGTCACGAAAATTTCTACGCTATTTTGGAGGTCAGTACAACCCTGGGTCATAGCTCAAGTCATTATTCCTGATTGACCAGTGGGAGGCTTGATGGGAGATCTTGTGGGAAGCACAGGCTGGATCGGATTCTGGGACAACTTCTGCACAGTTCTGGGAGATTGTCAGCTGGCTCATTTCCATAATTGTGTAGTGCAAGCTTCCCGGAGGACAGCCTCAAGCATTGCGCAGTTCTTGGCAATATTGCAAGGTCACTGAGATCGAGGATCGGTTGAAGGAGGGTTGTCTGGTCGACAGATTTTTAGGAAAATTACTAAGTATGAAAGAAAGTGTACTCGTGCATACATGACCATGTGATCACACACTTAGCATGACTCGACGACAAGACACCTCAAACCAACAAGACAAACATGTGCTTAGTGCGAATGACTCAAAGGTTAAGAGTGACAAGTACGATAGTTTACATATGTCTTCGAACGACCGTGACGACACTTGCATGACAGTGCTTACAACTCTGTGTGCGAATGCAACCAATGTTGACAGAGTGAAAAAAAATCATGCAGACAAAGACTAACCTTCAAAAATGCCAAAACAAACTCGCAGGCATGACATAACGATCAACATGCCACAAGACGTCTGATGGTCAATCAAGAAAAAAGGGCATAAAGACTCAAAAAGAGCTTATGGGATGAGCCCGAGTGTTTGCGACCATCAAGTGGAAAACCAATGAAGGCATTGAAATTTGGATGCAAGCCAAAATTTTGGAGGATGTTGCAGCCGCTACAACACTTTTATATTACACTGTAACTACTCTTTTATTGTTTTGTTGAAATAGGACATGTATCCGTTCCTATTATTTATCCAATACTTGTTGGATAACACAAGTTAATCACCAGCTCTTTACTTTTCATTTTTCACCATGTTTCTTACTGCATCGCTGGATAAACAATGTCTTTCTAACACATACATTCTTTATTATATTATTTCTTAACTCAAGATTTGATGTGCTTAGTTTTTACATAACATTGATACAAATTTATTCATAGTCGTTTCTTATCTACGTTTACATATATTTATTAGTATATCCTTCTTAAAACATATTTCACTAATTGTTAAAGAGATAAAGAGTTTACAAAACTTATAATCACCCATAACCCTTGTTCTTTATTGGAAAGAAAATTACAGACCACGAGCATACTTATTTGTTATGTTATTGTCTAAGGATTTATGGATCAGACCACACCACCCTACCAATCAGAATTAGCAATGATGCCCAATTTCTCCCCCCGAGCTTTTCAGTTCTAGAACAATGACTTTAGACAATAATCTTCTAAATTAAATTCACTAGCATCAGGACTACTAAGTCTAGGTTAGAATTTTCATAGACCAAGTCTGCATATTCGAGTTTCCAGTGGCTCTATTCCAGCACAAGAATACTCCACAAGCAACGTCCTTCCCACCATTCTAGTTTCTTGTTAGGGTTCTTTTTCTTCTTTTATGATGCCTCCATTCTCTTTTTCCAAAGTTCTATCCTTGGAATTCTTCCTCCCACTGAAATGTTTTATTCTCTAGGGAAAGAAAAGAAAGATAATTGTCTTTAACTGTCTGGTAATTGAGAATTTATTAGGGTCTGATCCTTAAATTCCGAGACTCAGCATAGTTATTTTAATAACTGATTTCTTTAGACATAATCGAGTTTCTTCCATACTTAGGAATTTTACTCTAACTATTAAAATTACCAGGTCCCTTGCAGTAAAAGTAAATAGTAAATATTTACAACATTTGGGGGTGTCACATCTCCCCCCTTGAGTGGAACACTGTCCTCAGTGTTCATTTATTTTTCCATAGCTTGGAACAACTCAGCATATGCCTCCTGCATAAAGTTTGTGTCTTCCCAAGTGGCCTCCTCTGGGCTAAAGTATCTCCACTGCACTTTAACTTAGGTGATAACTCGCCTTTTTACCATTGTTTCTCTCTAGTCGAGAATACGCAAAGGTTCTACTAGAAACGCTCCATTTGGTTCGGCCTATTGAACACCCATAATATGATCATTAGTTCATCTTAATTTTTACATTAAAAAATTGTACTCATGAAATTACAACATATACATTACCTGCACCTCTTGCCAATTTATGATGTGCCTAGAATCATATATATATTTCTTTAAAATCGTAACATCAAACACATTGTGAACTCATATATGACTAGGTAGTGAAAGTTGGTATTCTACCGATCCTACCCTTTCTAAAATCTGGAAGGGTCCATTGTATCGAGGTGCTAGTTTTGCACAACACCCCCATCTAAGGGTGCTTCTTTTGGGTTTAACTCACACATAAACATAATTACCCACCTGGAATTCCCAATAAGTTCTTTTTTTGTATCAACGTAAGCCTTCTATCTATCCTTAGTAGCCTTGAAATTTTTTCGAACCTTTTTCACTCTACTCTCCATTTCCTCTAACATGTCAAGTCCTAGAATTAATCTATTCTTGGGACTATTCCAGTTAGAAGGTGTTCTACATCTTTTACCATCTAGTACCTCGAAAAGGCTCATTTTCATTGATTCATGGTAACTTTTGTTATAAGAAAACTACACTAAATGAAGGTATTCTTCCCATTTAGTGGGTTGTTGCATCACATATATTCTCAACATATTCTCTAACACTTGATTCACCTGTTCAATATTCACATCTATTTGTGGGTGGTAGGTAGTGCTGAATTGGATTTGAGTTCCTAATCCGATAAAGAGTGCTTTCCAGAATGTGGAGGTGAACGTCACATTCCGATCGGAAATTATCACTCTTGGCATGGCATGTAACTGAAAGGTCTCCCTCATAAATATATTTGCAATTTGAGTAGTTTGGTAAGTGGATTTGACCGGGATGAAATGGGATACTTTGCTCAATTTATCCATCACCACCATGATGGAATGATTTTGCTTCTTGAATATGGGTAAACTGGTTATAAAATCTAATGTAATCATATCGCACTTCCATTCGGGAATGGGTAGTTGGCAGAGCATACCAACTAGAAGTTGGTGTTCAAATTTGACTTGTTGAGACTCTAGGAATCTTGCTAAATATTCAACAATGTCTCTCTTTATTTTGGGCTAGAAATAATTTTTCTTAATTGTAGAGAATAGTTTTTTATATCCGGGGTGAGCAGTGTAGGGGCTTCAATGGAAATCGTCCAACAAAAATTGTTTGATCAATAGCCAATTAGGAACATACATTCTCCCTCTAAAACCCAACAAGTTATCATTTTTTATACCATATTCGGTTGGTTTTCCATAGTATTATGCACGTTTAACTTGTTGCCATAAATATTCATACTATGGATCTTTTAGAGCAACTTCATTAATCTATTTTGAAAAGTTGAATTCCACTTTATTATAAGAAATTTCATATATGCAATGCAATTTCCTACTCAACGCATCAGCTACACGATTCTCTTTTTCTTTAAGATGTCTAATTTCAAAGTTGAATTCACTTAGGAAAGCAATCTGTCTACTGTGGCGAGCATTCATGTTAGGTTTCTTAAAGAAACTTGTTAAACTACTATGATCTATCATTAGAAGGAACATTTTTCCTAACGAGTAATGTCGCCATACCCTCAAAGCATGGACTACTGCAGTTACTTCCAAATCGTAAGTAGAGTACACATGTTCATGGTATTTTAACTTACAAGATACGTAAGCAATTATTCTGCCTTCTTGCATCAAAACTCCCCCCACACCCTCCTGGCAAGCATCTGCGTAGATTGTAAATTCTTTTTTTTTGGGTCTGTGACTTTTAGCACTAGAGTCTTAATTAGTAAGTGCTTCAGTTGCTCAAAACTGTGTTGGCACTCTGATTTCCACTTGAAAGATCTTCCCTTCTTCTGCAAAGAAGTTATAGGGTAAGAAATTCTAGAAAATCCCTATATGAAATGACAGTAATACCTAGACAAACCCATAAAAGAATGAATGTTTGCAACATTTCTAGGGGTAGGCCATTCCATGATGGTTTTAATTTTCTCATGATTCACTGATATACCTTCAGAGGAAATAATGTGCCCTAAGTACTGAATTTGATCCTTATAAAAGTCACATTTGTTATATTTAGCATAAAGTTGGTTTTCCCTTAAAGTTTGCAATATTATCCAGAGATGCTCCTTATGCTCTTCCAAACTTCGAGAATAAACCAAGACGTCATCAATAAATATTAGAACAAACTTGTCTAAGTAGGGGTGGAAAATACTATTCATTAGGCTCATGAATGTTGTTGGAGCATTGATGAGACCGAATGGAAAAACAATGAAATCATAGTGCCCATAACGAGTTCTGAACGATGTTTTATAAATATCTTCATCTTTTATCCTTATCTAGTGATATCCAAATGATAAATTAATTTTTGAAAATATAGTAGCACCCTTAACTTGATCAAACAGGTTATCAATTCTTGATAACAAGTATTCATTTTTAACAATTAATTTATTCAGTTACCTATAATCAATACACAAACAAAGAGTACCATCTTTCTTTCTAACGAACAAAATTGGAGCTCCCAAAGGGGACACACTGGGGCGAATATATCCTTTGTCTAATAGCTCTTGTAGTTGCATCTTTAGTTCTGTTAACTTGGGTATACTCATTATGTAGGGGGACTTTGATACTTGGGTGGCTCCGGGAATTAGTTCTATAGTGAAATCAATGTTCCTTTTAGGAGGCAACCCCGGGATATCTTCTGTGAAGACATCTACAAATTCTTGAATAACTAGTATGTTTTCTAGGGTGGCTACCTTATCCTTGGAATTGGTATATCCCACCTGAACAACATAAATTTGGCATCCTTTGCGAATACGCTTACTCAATTGATTGACTATGATAGGGTGTAACTTGATGGTTTTTTATGCCCTAAATTTATTTTCTAACACCCTCATCACTAAGTAAACTGGTAGTTTTATCCTTACAAATTACTAAGATCCAATGCTTTTCTAGCCATTCCATGCCTATCAACACATGATAGGATCCTAGCGGTAGTATATTAATATTTTCCTTAATGTGTTGTCCAACTATTTCAATCGAACAATCTTCTACCTTCGTTGTCACTCTTCTCTTAGCCCCAATAGTGAGTTGCACTAATCATGGATTTTTAAATTTCACACTTTGCATTTGACATAAATCAATTATTTTCAGACTAATGTAAGTCAGGCTTGCTCCTGAAACTATCAAAATAGAAATAGGTTTATAGTCTATCTTACCTTCAAATTCGACCATCGCAAGTTGGTGTTCATCTAGATGATCCTCCAAGATTGCATTGATCCTTGGTATACTTCTTGCCACTTGACCGACCGTAGAGGCTTCTTGAATGTTGACAGTTGGTTCTAATTTAGCACGATGAGGGAAATTTTTATAATAGTGGGTTCCCCCATAACCCCAACACTACAAAGGGGGTTTTTATGATTGAATGGGCTTTGGTTTACTAGACACCTCAACTTTCCTGGTTTCACTCTGAGATCTTAACTTCTATAGATGCTTACTCGAAGGGCCACTCAACGGTTTTCTGTGTGCATTCTCAACTCTAGTAGCTTTTGTGTTTTTGGTGTTCGGAAAAATTTTCTATCCCTTTTTGTTTAACCATCCTTAGGCACCTTCCCCCTTCTGCTTCATTTTCTAGTAACATATCCAAGCTGTTGGGTCCCTATAATACTAGTGATTACCCCATTACTATTGTATTTGTATCCCTTATTATATTGGTGTGCCCTATTTTCCTCCATATTGGCTATAACGTGCCATAGAATCCCTCTATGGATTATTTTTGGTGGCTTATATATATTATTGTTAGGTCGGTTGGTTATATGTACCCCATAAGACTCCATATATAGAAAGGAGGTTTTGTCATTTGATAATCCAAGAATTGTTCATTTATGTAATGTAAAGGAGGTTGCCCCCTCGAAGAGGCTGAATTCTAAGGCGTTGATCTATCTTTTCTATCTTTTTTTAGTTGGTTTCATAACATTTGGTATCAAAGCTTTGGATTCTAGGGTTTCGCTGCACCAAATAGGTCATCATGGCATTTTCGCTATAACTTTTTTTCTGAGACGTTTCAGAAACTAAAAAAATACCCATTTGAGAAGACATTGTGCTGAACCTCGAGTCCAAATTTCAAAGCTTTTCATGCTATATTTGCGGAGATATGATCTAAGGAAGTTGGTCTTTTTGTAGACTCCTGAATTACATTCCAAACAGGTGACCTGGGGAAAATCGTCATAACTTTCTCTCTGAGCATTGGATTGAAATTTCTTGAGAAGGTACAGAAAGAGGACGGACTATAGTTTCTTTTATATATTTTCAGAGCCAAAGGTTGAAGCAATGACTCGTGGCACATCATACAAGTTCGCTCTACTGAACTAGTCTATAATCAAGTCATTGTTGGAGATTTCACATAATTCTTCCTTGGAGAATCCAATTTGGATCAGACTGGTGGTATTGGAAAGAGGACATAGAGGGCTACTGCAGATCGCAATTTTAGAACTGGATAATCGGAAATTACGGATATATATCAGAAGCAATATCGAGCTCCTACAAAGTGAAAAAATGTGTGTAGATTTTTTAAAATTTTTGCTTAAGCTTGGTTTGAAAATTTATTTTGAATGAATTCAAAGGGAATAGTAGAGCATTATTATCGGTAATTGATGCCCCGAGGAAAGAAAATGAAAACGCCTAGTAAGCAACCTAAAAGCTCTAGCATGATTCATGAAGAAGAGGAAGAAATGCTACATGATATATCAAAATTAGAAGACCAAGTGCAACAAATATCACTCTCACAAAAGCTAACAGAAGCTAAGATAAATGGCGTGGAATATAAGATAAAGGGCATGGAAGCTAAGATGGATGATTTGAAGATAGATTTGAAGACAAATTTGAAGAGAGACATTGTAGATTTGAAGACATATTTGAAGACAGACATGGCAGATTTGAAGACAGATTTGACAAATTTTCTACCATAAATACTTACTAATGGTGAAAATTTAGTAAAGGAAACTCATGATGCGAACAAAAGAAATGTTAATAATGATTTCATAGAATCTAATGTGGGATCAAAGACCCACCATATTCCAAAAATTGAAATGAGGAAGTTTGATGGCAAGGATCCCGCAACATGGATATTACAGATGAAGCAATTTTTCGATCTCAATAATGTGAAAAACACACAAAAGGTACGTATTGCAATTTTATATTTGGAACCAAATCAGTTTGTATGGTATCATTGGCTTTGCTCTCGTAAACAAATTATCACTTGGACAATTTTTACGGAAGAATTGCAGCACATTATGAGGATACAAAAGGCAACACTTTTTTTAGCCAATTGATAAGTCTCAAACCAAAGGGTTCAATAATGGAGCACATTGAGGAGTTCCAAAAATTGAACACAAGGGTGAAAAATATTCCAGATGAGCATAGGATTGATGTGTTCATAGGGACTTTAAAGGATAATATCCAACATGTTGTTCGCCTTTGGGAACCTGATTCCTTAGAGAAGGCATTCAGGTTAGCAAAAAAAATGGAAAGTAAAATTGTGGCAACCAAGAAGCATACCACTCACAACTGTAAAGATGGAAGTGTTGTTGCCCCTAGTCTTCCACAACCTATAAGGTTGACACCACAACAATTGGAAGAAAAAAGACAAAAATGGCTTTGTTATAGTTGTGATAGCAAATACACTAAAGGTCATAAGTGTGTTGAGAAGAAATTATTCTACACAGATTGTGAAGAGGAAGAATAAAAGAAGCAAGAAAGGTCAAAAGAAAAGTATATACTCCAGGAACAAAGCATAGATAAAGAAGAAACGAATCCGACCATATCTTGTAATGTATTGGCAGGAATTACCGCTCCTCAAACCATCAAGATAGAAGGACAAATCAAGAAGAAAAGGGTAATAGTGTTGATTGATTCGGGAAGTACCCACAATTTTATTCATTGTAAGGTCGCAAAAGAATTGAATTGCTTCTTATATCCAACACCAAAGTGTCAAGTGATGGTTGCAAATGGAGGAACAATAAATTGCTCTGGAAAGTGCCATAATATCAAGCTATCCATGGGAGAATATGTATTGACTAGCCCAATGCTTTCCATTCCAATGGGAGGTGCTGATGTTGTACTAGGAGTGCAATGGCTACAATCCTTGGGTACAATAGCTTTTAATTTTCAAGAACTTTTCATCAAATTTTATACGGAAGGAAAGGAAGTTGAATTAAGGGGTATTGCAGGGAAACCATGAAAGATAATAAGCTCTAATGGTATGAGACAAAGCTTCTAAAAAAGGAAAAAAAGGTGTAATTGCACAATTATGTTCGCTAGATGTTTCCACATTGGAATCATCTATTTCTCCAGATCTCCAAAAAAGTCTTGGACAATCATTCCAAGGTATTTGAGACTCCCAAAGGTCTCCCACCTATTCGTGATCATGATCATGCTATTCATCTGATTCCAGGAAGTGTTCCTCCAAACATCAGGCCGTACAGATATCCTATGCCCAAAAGAGTGAAATTGAACGTATGGTTGCAGAAGTGCTAGAGGCTGGTATAATTCAACCGAGTCAAAGTTCTTTCTCTGCTCCAGTAGTATT
>APFE030103638.1:0-24971 GCA_000404065.3 Pinus taeda | reverse complement strand
TCAATCATTAATTATACAGATAGTTGGGGTTTTTAGCGAGATGCTTTCCCCGGGATACATACTGTGTTAATGTGTGAATGCTCTTGATGTTTTATTGTTATTGATGCTACTATATTGATGATCAACGTAGAGGAGCTTATGTATTGTGTATGTTTTCCACAATAGTACATGATCATGATAATCTCTGTTGAATATGTGTTAAATTATTCAAAATTTCTACATTATGAGCATGTGCAGGAAAAGGGTAACCATCTTGTACTAGTGCAGGAAAGAAGGACCTTATATTAAGGTAAAACAGAGGTTGATATTGATGGAAATGGGGTAAAAAGTAGGGCAATTTAGGATACCAACAAATGATATAACACAAAGTCAATCCTTTGACCAAATAACTAGGGATGAGGCCAATTCCTTTAGGCTCTCTTCTGTCCATAATACAAATGCATAACCGTAACACTACTTAGGGCTTAACCAGACCACTATAAATCATAAAGCATTAAACTACTTACCTGGGCATGCTCCTTTCGCTCACAACCCTCTTGTTGTCCACACGATCTACTCCTTGAAATCTTTTATCCATTTTTTTTCATTCCTATCAACCTTACCAATCCTTGGATAAGCCTCCTTAACATCTCAGCCTCCAAACCAACCTCTGCCAACCCTTTTCCATACCTCTGCCAACTCACCTTTACTACTAAAAATTTCTAAAAACTCAACCAACCTTTTTTCTCCTTGATCAACCCTATGACCAACCATCTAATTGCCCTCAATCTTCCCCTTTAATTATATCTAGTTATTCTGGGCACTTCTAGGCTTCGACTTCCCTACTATAGGCCTCGAACTTATACCCTCATTAGCCCTTGATTGAATTTAACTCTATCCCTAACAATCTCAGCGCCACTACCTCTTCCTATGACCTCGTAGCTTCATCCTACAAACCAAACAACAACCCTTTCCTATGGCCTAGTGGCTCCCTCTTGTAGCCTAACAAGGACCTTCTTCAAATGTCCAAAAAGACCCTTGACCCTTCCTCATAACCACATACAAGCTCTGAGATCTAGGGCACATCCCTCTGTAGCCCTTGTGGGCTTCCCGTGACCATCTGTGGCCCTCTGCAACCTACCCACGACCCTTTGTGGCCTGCGGTCTGTGAGTAGACTCCTTAACTTGACTTTTTTCACTCACATAACTCCTTGCTGTGGATTCCAACCTTTACTTGTCCTCTCTCCAACTTGTTGTGACTCTTTTAGGTTTGTTTTGTAGTTCCTTTGCTACCTAGGCTAAGTCCTTTTAGCCTCCTCTCTCACAAGTGAAGTCCTTCTCACTTGATGCACAATAGCCTATCCATTGGTCTATACTTATATGTTTCCATTAGGTAACTTAGGATCCCTCTTTGTCCTTCAAGTGACCCCACTACACCACTCAACAATAAATTAGAATATAAAATTCATTTTCTTGGGTTCCAAGTCTACCCCTTTAGGTCAAAACCCCAAACTTTGAGTGCCTTGCCCACAAAGCTCCCAAAGGAATTTCCGCTCAAAAATACCTTTCGAGCTACCAAATTTCAACATGGTGCAAATATAAAAGGTGAAATTATATATGACCCTCTTATTTAGGCATCAACTAGACTTTTGGGGAGTTGCTACCTATATGCCATATGAGGATACACAATGCTTCTCTCACCATTATACTTCACATCCAGTATAAACCTCACCATTAAACAAAATATATAGAAGATAAAAATGAGAGCAGCACAACTAGCCACCCTCTCGAGTGCAATAAAATAATAATAACTTTTATTATATCTTACTATATTAAAAATATTTTTTTTCAAATTATTAATAAAAATAAGAGTTAATTTATTATTAGTCTTCACCTAGAATTTTAAAAATAAGGAACCAACCCTTAATGAACATAATAAGATATCACCTTAATTCGTAAAACTTCTTTCATGTAAATTATAACTATAACATATTTATTTATCTTTATATTTCAATTATAATACACATAATTATAATATATATAAAAATAATCATAATACAATCACTCATAGTTTAATTCCATTCAAAATATTATACCACTATCGTGACATTAGGGCATCATCACATAATATTGCACATTCGTAAAAGAAACAACTACCAATATATACCTACAAGCACGAACTAGGACAAGCATATCAAATAATTTGTACAAGTATCTAAGTCAATCCTCATTAGGTCCACAAGTCATTAGGGATACGCTTGCTTCTTGAAACCACTAATGATAGATGGGAACTAATTATTATTAGTTCGTGCCCTCTAGGCCTGGCAGGGACTATAGTAATCGGTTTTGGTCGGTGGGCATTAGTTTGACACGGGAATCTATAAACTGATTTTTCCTTAAACCAAACTTTCGCGATATGTCACATTAACCGATGCCATATTTTATATTTCCCTATGCTTTTAACCAATGAAACAAAAGTTCATCTTATTTGGCTTCAATACGAGGTATACCGTCTGAAAAGTTAGGAAAAAAATTAGGAAAGCAGTTCGGTCGTCGCCTCGCTGAAGTAATGCCTGGCTGAAGTAATGTTATCGGAAAGATAGCATTAGTTCCCTAACATTTTATGTTAAGGCATATAAGGCATATATATACATTGGCCTATAGCATAGTGCATGTAGCACAGTTATCACCATTGCATGTACGCCTGCCAGCACATCTAACAGGTGCTGGCTCCTATGGCCTTTCCAAACAGGTGCTGGAACAGGTGCTGGTTCCTATGGCCTTTCCAAACGCTTATTCTCTGCATATTTGAACTCATCGTCCCCATTCCTGGATCGTACTGTTCCTCTGCATATTTGAACTCACAGTCCCCATTCCTGGATCGTACTGTTCCTCTTCTAGGTACTGTGCCTCTTCTACAGAAAGAGAGGTCAAACGCGCAACATCTGGGCGCAGAGCCTGCACAGGTGATTAACAGAGCTTTATCTGAAATCTGTGTGAAATCAATTAGTATTCATATTCAATTTGATATATATATATATATTATATATAATATATATATATATATATATATATATATATATATATATATATATATATATATTATATATATATATATATATATATTGTTTTGGTTGTATTACAGGCAGAGCACGGCCCGAGTTCTACAACTACTACAATTATTCATTTTCTACTACTCGAAATTGTTCCTAATCCATTATTAAGATCGATAATTGTTTTCTGGTATATGAAACTCACCATGCCTTCTGGATGAGCAGCTCCGAATAGCTTTTAGCTTTTGATCTTCACCCACTGCAGATGTCCACGCCCTCTCCAAATTCGCTTTCGCCGACTGGTTTTCTGCCAGTAATAAGCTCAAGCAAAACCACCCCGAAGCTGTATACGTTGCTCTTCTCATCCACTTTCATAGTGTAAGCGTATTCTGTAAATTCATGAATGAAAATATTAGATGAAAGGGCGGTGGCATAAATCACAGAAAAAATGCAACACAGTACGAGATTTCAATTATTGTCCACACTGCTAAAATTACTTACCTGTTTATTTACCTCAAGTTGATCTTTTGGATGACTATGAGAGCTTGGTACCGGTTCATCTCTGGTTAGCGTTTACTATTCATCAGTAATTGCATTCTTATGATGGCATAATTTCTTCAATTTAAAAAAAAACATGTACAATTATTGCCATTGAAATTACATCCAGTTGAATCCACCGAAATTCGTTAAACTATGAATAGTTCCAGAGAGATATTTCGACATAGATTGAAAGAATGTTGGAATACTCATTAATTACCGCGAACAAACTGAGATTTAACCAGAAGCTCAAGATCACCATATCGGTTTGCTTCGCGGTGTTCTTCTATACGTTTCTGCTTCTGTTCCTGGTGGAGGATCTTGGAAGTTTATCCTTTTGTCTGTCTACTGTTTCGTCAATGACTGCCATGGAATTCATGCCACAGTTGCCTCCAATCGAGCTCTTGAAGAACAATCAAACACATTCCACCAAATTCAATAATCGTAAACACGCCAATGACGCTCCCAGCTCTGCTGCAAAGGGCAAAACCAATAAGAAAAGTATGCAGGAATCACAAGGGCCAAAGAATTATTCTCGTCAAATCAATAGTCTATGCAAGGACGGCATATTAAAGGAAGCACTGGAGATTTCTGTGGTTATGCAGCAGGAGGCCATCAAACACATACTGTTCTGTTGGAAGTATAGAAGTGTAGCTCTGGCAAATTGAGCCAATTTTCAGAAAGAATTGGGCATGAGAAACCTACGATCAAAACAAGATTTTGAGTAATGGGATACCACGCGGATGGTAATATGCCCGAACCAACAGGAAATGCAGATAGAGACAAAACCTTAGGACCCACTAAGTTACCTGGAACAAGTATCCATACCCTGTACTGGCAATAAAGACGTACCAGATTTAATTTCCTCCACAGTGCGTTCCAATCCTCCAATTCACCGTCATCTGGTTCACTATTTCTATTTCTACTACCTCGTTTCTTCGTCGTCTTTCGAACTAGAAAACATTGATTAGCAGCTGCAACCAATTCCTCCGAGATCAGGCCTGCTGTAAAAAGGTCCTGTGGGAAGACCTGGGCGTGACGGAGTTGAAATACTCGAGCCGTAGATGGGTAACGAGTTACCTGAAGGAACTTCAGTCCAGGTTGCGAAATGGAGGAGTTCGATAACAACAGCAGGCTATTCGTGAGGCAAAGGCATTAACCAGCAGCAGGTCTACCTTCCGCGGGCTATAGCGCTCTTCAGGGTGGACGGGCACGTGTAATACATGCAGGTGGTTTGTTTGAATGACCGCCACAGAGTGTTCATGGTTCGCTCAGCAAATCAGTGTCCAACCAACGCTGCGTGCACTTTTTCTAAGTTATTGAAACATCAAATTTAAAAGATATGGCAATAATTCAATTACTTAAAAACTAAATGTGTAAGAGAAATAGCTTGGGAAAGTTCGTTTGTAATGATGAAATAGTTTGGGAAAGTTCGTTTGTAATGAAAAAATGTTTTTAATGAACAAATCTTCTGCTTAGCAGGAAATGAACAAATGTTTTTAATGAATAAATTTCACACCGCGCAATGTTAAAAATTAAGTAGATATGTGGTGCCGCTAAAATGCGTAGTGTGCATACCTGTTAATAAATTTGGACGGCAATACAGATGATGTATTGATCTATCCACCCTGTCATAAACATCAGATTAAGTTATTATAATAAAGGAAGCGTCTCGAAAGCTTAGATTCGTATACATCATTCAAAGCCTTTCCAGCGCATTATGTTCAGTGTTGACTGATTGCTAACTCTTATTATTCAATTTATACAACAAAGCAATTGAGGGTTTAAGACGCATAGCTGTACTGCAATATAATATATGTAGCGATATCTACTCTTTAATCAAAATTTGAGCTTCGAAAAAAAAATATTTAGCATATTTAGTTGTTGCTGCTAATATTGATTACATAAAACTTGATTACATTGAACCTTTTATGATTACATTGAACCTTTTATGCAGTATATGGTATTTATTTTTTCATTTAGTTATCCGCTCAAAATAATTTTTAATGTATAAATATATACTATTTGACATTACTAAATAGAATACTGAACTCACACTAACACTATTTGATTTTACCAAATATAATACTAAACTCAAACTAACGCTATTTGATTTTACTAAATATAATACTAAACTCAAACTAACTTACAGCTGACTTAATTAAGCTTAACAGATTAACTTCCAACCATTGTAACCATACAAGCCATCAATTAATGCAAAGAGACTAATTCTGTCGATTTTATCAGTTGGCGCAGGTGTTCTTAACTACGAATGGAAAGATATGGAAACCACAATGGAAATATGGCAACTGAACAAAGATTAGAATATGCCTATGCTAAGGGGCTAGGCTTATTTTTCATTTTATAGAGTTATCAATATGGTTTGGTTGTATATGGTCATAATGATTTATCATTGTTTACATTTAACTACTAAATATATATAGTCCGACTGCATTAATGTGAGTCAATGTTCAGGTGACAAATTACATTTACAAATGACAGAGTTTGACAGACTTTATTTACTATACTAACCATAAATACATGGGACAGTATATACCTACCACCAAAAAATATACTTGTTTCAATCTAACCATAAGCCCCGGACATGGGCATATACTGCCCAGCACAGCCTCAATAACATAGTAAATAAGGTTTGCTTTTACAGATTAGGTACATACAGATAACATCGGCACAAGAAATTAATTACATCTTCAGAAAGACCTTACATGCTAAGAAAGACCTTTGCAACCATGCCTCGTACTATTCAGGAATCCACTCCCCTTCCAAGTATGGCGCACAAGAATTTAAGTAACTTAAGTGTTCGAACAGCTGGATCTTTCTCTCGATATGGAAGATCTAGATCATGCTCCGAAAGTATGGACACGGGTATCCGCCTGCTTCTCCCGTTGCTTATGCTGTCGCTGGTACTGGTGCATCTGGGTATGCTTAAACAACTCGCTTTATGCTGACCGGCCTAAGGGCACCGTGGATGGACTCAAAACTGATCACCTAAGATCATCTTGTCAGCAAATATTTCAGAGTATTGTTACGAACCTAATTTATACCCATCTGAGAAGCCCGCCTAAAGGCACCATGGATGGACTTCAAAACTGATCACCTAAGATCATCCTGTCAGCAAATATTTCAGAGTATTGTTATGAACACTGTTCGTAGGCCTGCATTCTTCACAGGGAAAGCACTCGCTACTGTAGAAACTGGCATGGCATGTTTTCTTGCAGGAATGCCCACACCATTCAATATTCTTCAAGCATTTAGCCCTGCAGTTTTCATGACCCCCATAGTGGCATTTTCTAGGGCAAGAATGTCCACAGATGAGCCTTTCCCTGCATCTCTTGGTGCAAAAGCTGCCATTGCGTCCTTCACTGTACTTTCTGAAATCCTGGCTCCTCTGAGCAAAAACTTGTGCATCTCGGTGTCTTGGGCAGCATAATCTAATTCCATTTCCCAGACTGATTGTTACGAACACTGTTCGTAAGCCTGCATTCTTCACAGGGAAAGCACTCGCTACTGTAGAAACTAGCATGGCATGTTTTCTTGCAGGAATGCCCACACCATTCAATCTTCTTCAAGCATTTAGCCCTGCAGTTTTCATGACCCCCATAGTGGCATTTTCTGGGGCAAGAATGTCCACAGATGAGCCTTTCCCTGCATCTCTTGGTGCAAAAGCTGCCATTGCGTCCTTCACTGTACTTTCTGAAATCCTGGCTCCTCTGAGCAACAACTTGCGCATCTGGGTGTCTTGGGCAGCATAATCTAATTCCATTTCCCAGACTGATTGTTACGAACATTGTTCGTAAGCATGCATTCTTCACAAGGAAAGCACTTGCTACTGTGGCTCCTCTGAGCAACAACTTGCGCATCTGGGTAAAAGCTGCCATTGTGTCCTTCACTGTACTTTCTAAAATCCTGGCTCCTCTGAGCAACAACTTGCGCATCTGGGTGTCTTGGGCAACATAATCTAATTCCATTTCCCAGACTGCCATTCTTCTCTAGATGTTGGACGATGTCTCTGCATAACGAACTCTTATCTGACAGAAGCTTGGCGTTGCCAAAGATATAGAGACCAATTCTGGCTCTTACGCTGTGGGCTGGGGCAGGGACTAGCTGCCCCTCAGCCCGTCTTGTTAATCTTGAACCTAATATTGATGGGTAGGAGCAAACCCTGTAGATTATGATAACATGCTACTTAATGTTGGATTTATCTCAAGTGCTTTATAATTATAACATATTTTCAACTTTTAATGTGAGACATTCACATATTATATATTTTTAATATTTTGATATTATTCTTTATATTTGAGAATAACGAGTGACCAAGTTTGTTTTCTAATTTTTTAATTAATATTAAATATAATTGATAATCTATAGACAATACTTATATAAATTTATTAATTATATATTTAAAGCAATCCAACAACCCAGCGGATGATAATAATAATATCAACAAAATTATAATATATAAATTAAGAATATTTTAATTTAATATTTTATAACATTAAGATATTAACATTTTTTGAAATTAAAAGAATTGGTAATTTATTGGGATTAATTGGGCTTGGCTTATTAGGTTTAAAGCTTATATCTAACACTATAATTTTTAGGTTAGTGCTAACAATTCATAAGCCAATATCTAGCAAGAAACTTATGATTGAGAAAGGATCAAGATGTTCAGAGATACACCCACAAGGGTAGTCCCACTCATGAGGGGTCATCTACCCTTCTAGCCTTTTCACAAAGAGCTAACATGTCATTTGTAGGAAATGAACTGGGGTGGAGAACAGAACCGACAAATCGCAACCACTCGAAATATGAACCCTTGACTTCTTATAGGAACAGGGGAACATATGCATGGGCTTTGATCCACTTATGTATGCATGATCATGAAGCCATTTAGTATTAATCAGTTTGGGTGCAACCACTTATTCGACCACTACCCCAAGATGCCCCATGGCTTTGGGCTAGGCCCTCATACAAATTAAACCTTATCCAATAGTAAACACATCCTCACTTTTCACCATTAAATATAACCTCTTTAGACAATATCAATTAACTATATATTAATCATAATAACTAATTATCAATTAATAATCAATCTAATAACCATGATAATCTCTCACTCAAATACACTTAACTAAAATACTTTATGAAAGTATCACAAGTTTATTTTTAATCTTTAATGATTGGATCATTGACATGCTACATCTTATTTATTTACTCTTTACTATTATTCTTTCGAAAGAGGTAGCAAAAGTTGTTGGGTGGTAGAATCAAGGTATGGGTTATAATATGTAGTAGTGAATTATATTATAAATTTATAAATTTATTGTTAAATGAAAAAAAAAAAAAAAAAATTATTTAATTATAAGATTTTGTTATCAAGATTATGTGAATTTGATTGACTCTAGACATTTCATAAATATATTTTTATCTTCCACAATTAACTTTAATCCTCAATTCCTTCCATAAAATTTAAACTCATCTTTTAATAAAAACTAAACCCTATATAAACCAATTAATTTATTTCTCATACATAAATTTAAACTTACACTAAAAATAAAACATAAAAATTAATTATATAATACCTTACAAATCAACAACCAACCCACAACATTTCAAAAGCAAAAAAAAAAGAAAATACTTAGAAATTGCAGGAGAAAATGATGGGGATTACATTTTCTTTTGTGAAAAGTATGTCCTACTATCCCAACCCCTTGCTTTTAAATGGGTCCTTCTACTGTTATAACTTTGTCAACCACAACATGATTATAAAGCGTTCTCCACTACAACATCATCATTAACCCTAGACGCGACTTGCAAAATCTCAATATTAAGATTTTAAATTTTAAATTTTATTATGTTATCTTCTATGACCTTTTAACTAACTTTTGAAATCATTTAAAAACATTATGTTTTTAAGTATTTTTTTCCCTAGACCTTATCTCACCCTGCATAAAGTCTCCAATGCTGAATTTTTTTCCTTTCAAAAGTAGACCTCTATTTTCTAATTCAAGATAATGTAGAAACATGGGAAACCTGGCTACCTTTAGCTTTACATAAAAAAAACCATCAAATCTAACTTTATGAAACACTCGTTTTTATATATTTTTAATTATCTAAATCAATTTTAGATAATCATCTGACAGGGAGAGAGTGAATTTTTATTCCTTTTTGTATTATTGGTTAGGATATCTAAAATGAAATTTTGTTTTTATTAATGAAAAGTGGTTCCATTATTAGTCGTAATATCAATGATTTGGATAATTCTAATTGGATATTAGAAATTTGGATAGATTTAAGTCAATGACTTTGTGATTTATTATAATCAATAATGTGTCTTTAATAGATAGTTGGATCAATTAAATAAGTTTTTAAAATATATTATTAATAGATAGTTGGATCAATTAAATTAGTTTTTAAAATATATTAACTTAATTATTTTATTTGTATTTATAAAATATTTCAATCCTTTTTAATATATAAGTTAAAAATAGTTTAACTTTTAGTGACAACAACGAATCGTTTTAAGATATTATATTTCTTTAAACTTATCCCTTATAACTTCTTTACTAATAACACGTTTTTAATAAATGATTTAACTAATTAAAATAATGTATATATATTTTTTAGTTTTTATTTATACTATTAAATATTTAATTTTTTTATTTATTGGTTGGTTGTTTATTGATTATTAATGAGAAATAAGAAAATTTTGAGATTATCATAATTTTGTTTACTTAAAAAATTAAAAAGATTCATAACATGATAAATATTTTGAAAATTAAATCTAATATAAGTATAAGATGAATAGTTTAAGAGAAAGTGATTTTCATCTTCCACTTTTTTAATATGGAAAATGCGACAAACTCTTTCATCTCATGGTGTTTCGAGAATTGACCAACACCCAATTTCACTATGAAGCTCTTGAGAATTAGTTATTATCTTAATAATGTTCATTTTCTTAACACTAGTCAAGACAGATATATATTTTTGATTTATCGAGATTAGGGTTGATCACCTCCTTATAATATCTTAGTTTCATTTTTCTCCTTAAATTTTGAAGCAATTATATTTTTAATATTATCTTTATTTTGCATAATGGTCTCTTCCTTTATTTCCTAATTGTCTAGCCAAGGCTAGGCATCCTTATGTCATTCTCACTTAAGTCAAAGGTGAGAGTTTTGGCTAGAGTAAAAAATAATTTTAGGACATCTCTTGGCTTTCATGGTATATAACTTCTTCTTATACATTAGATACCTAGTTATAGCCATACTTTCAACGAAGGAAAAACTTGCTTCAATAAGAAGATATAGCAGGGAGTATTTCCTTTAATTTTTAGATTTTCTAATAATTAAATAGTAATAAAGGAGCAATTATTAAATTATTTGAAGAGGTTAAATCTAAAGAAATGTAAAAATAAAAAGTATTTTATAATTAATTAAATAAAAAAATTGTTAAAAATCCAATATAATGAATTTGTATAATAGTAATAAAGAAATATTTATATTATTTTTATTATTATTATTATTATTATTATTATTTTGCTTGAATATTTTAGGTAAGATCAATTCAAGGAAGAATGCAAAAATATACAACAATTAAAAATCTACTATTCTTTAAACTATTTAGGAGATGATCAAAATTAAAAAGAATTTTGGATTGTTAAAAAAAAAACTTAGTGAGATGGAATTAATGAAGAAAATGAAAGAAATAATAATCATTAAAATATTATCATATTAAAATATTATTAAATATTAATTAATAATTATTATTAAAATTAAGATTTAGTTAAAATATTTGATTTAAGTTGGGAATTACAAGCAAGAATATATAGGAGAACTAAGATTATTAGGAAAGAGGTTAATTTAGGAAAGATGTTAATTTGATTAGAATTGGATTTTTAATATAAAATTTAAATTAACTAAATAAAAGAAAATAGTTAAATTAATTCTCATAATATTATTAATAAGAATTAGATCTACCTTAAATTGAGATTAAAATTAGAATGAAAACAATAAGACAAATTAAATGAGGAAAGAAGGGAACAAGGGGGAGGTTAAGACAGGTCAAGAAATGAAATTTAGGGTCGACATTTAGAGATAAGAAAATGAATAGTGGGTTTCCAAGATTAGCTTAAATGATAACCATCACCTCGATTAAAGTATTCCCTAATGACTCAGTTAGAATGGAAGGGAACAAAGGATAAGATTTTAGTTTTATCAAAACTAATAAGGTGTTGGGTATTATGGGAATGTTTGACGATGGCGGATTTCATAATGCGCTTGTGGTAGGAGTCAGCCATATGTTCTTTTAGATGAGCTTTGAAGGACCTACGAGTTTTCCCTATGTAAGACATTCCACAAGAGCAAGGAATTTCATAGACTCTGGGGCCTAGCATTGGGTTGTTTATGTCCTTAGCTAAGGACAAATAAGGACATAAATGACCCAATGCTATGCCCCAGAGTCTATGAAATTCCTTGCTCTTGTGGAATGTCTTACATAGGGAAAACTGGTAGGTCCTTCGAAGCTTGTCTCAAAGAACATATGACAGACACGTACCACGACTCCGTTACAAAATCCGTCATCGTCAAATATTCCCATAATACCCAACACCTTATTAGTTTTATTAAAACTAAGACCTTAGACTATGTTCCCTTCCATTACAACTGAGTCATTAAGGAAGCTCTTGAGATTGAAAAACATCCCAACAACTTTAATTGGGATGATTGATATCATTTAAGCCAATCTTAGAAACCCACTATTCATTTCCTCACCTCCAAACGTTGACCCTAAATTTCATATCTTGATTATTCCCTTCTTTCCTCATTTAATTTGTCTTGTTGTTTACATTCTAATTTTAATCTTAATCTTAATTTAAATCTAATTATTAATAATATTATGGGAAATTAGTTTAATTATTTTTTTTATTTAGTTTTTTTATTTAAATTAAAATTAAAATTTAATTTCTAATCAAACTAACTCCTTTTCCTAATTAATCTCAATTCTTTTTTAATTTCTTCTTTTTTCTAATTCCCGACTTAAATATTTAATCAATATTTTAACCTATTCTTAATTTGAATTAATATTCTAATATATATTCTAATTTTATATTAATAATTTAATGATCATTATATTCTTTTCAATTCTCTTAATTCCATTTGAACAAGTTTATCTTAACAATCCAAAAATTGTTTTAATTTTGACCATCCTCCTAATAGTTTAAAAAATAGTGAATTTTTTTGGTTATATATTTTACATTATTTCATTGAATGGACCTTACCTAATATATTTTCAATAAAAAATTAATAATAATAATAATTTCATTTCTTGCTATTAGAGTCAATTCATTTATTTATTTCTTAAACATTTCTTATCCTTTATTAATTTGAAATAGTTTTTTATTTTTACATTTACCTCTTCAAATAAATTAAAATTGCTCTTTTATTAATATTTAATTATTCAATAATTTATATCCATTATTTGATTAGTCTTTTAAAATCAAATTTATGCAACAATTCTTTCCTATATAATTTATTTACCTTGGAACAGTTAAATTTTAACTCCATCCTCTATTTAAAGTGGTCTAGTACTCTTTATATCATTAGTAAGCTTCAAGCCCCTAAAGATGGGTGAAGGGTTCACTTGAAACCTTCGGCAAGCATATGATTTCGACACAGTTTTCCAAAGGTCTTCATCATCAACGGTTTTTTAAGTAACATTACGCACAATATCTCTCGCATATACATATATTAACCAACACACACATATATATAATTTGTAATTTTTTTAATGTAACGTTACATGACAACATCTCGCTCGTGTATTGGGTTGTAGAGCGTCTCTCGCTGCAACTACTTTTAGTTACTTAAAATATAATTTTCTTAGTTATTAATAGCACAAATTTACATACTCTTACTTTGAATCATGCAACCCTTTCCAAATCATATTAAGTACACATTGATGTTCACTCAGGAACACATTATAGCCCTAAGTTAAATCTCTAATGACACGCATTTGTGTGTTTTGCAACTTAAGCATTCTCATGCAATAGTCGTATAAACAAAGTCAACAACTCTAACGTTCAACCCAATTTTTTTTGAGTCCACAAATCGTGAGATCCCATTATTATGGGATACAAAAAAAAATGTTTCTCATAAAATTATAGAGACCATATAAGAAACTTGTGTATATTTCATCATTGTAAGACAACTAATTATTCTTTCCCTTTTTTTTAGTAGTGGGAAATTGTATCTTAATTTAATTGTCAAACTAGTAGTGAGGAGAATTATCACTAGGTGTTATCTGTGAAGGCAAGTTGACTCCTCATTATTACTTAAGGATAACCATGCCACATGGAATTACCTGCTAGTGGTCCGTAAGGGGGTTGAATTTCACTACTACAAGATGTGTTTGAGTCTTGAGTTGTTAACCTATTTCCTTACGTCCGAGAAAGACGATCTCTTAGCGAAGCAAAATCAGTTTTAAACTAATTCTTACTTTATTTTAAAGCATAATATTTTATTTTAATTTGATGTGTGTGTGTGTTAATATCAATATACACTAATAATATATACTTCTTATTTCATATAATATTGAATAACATTATTGAATTTTATTATTTTGTAACTAGTTTAATTATATAAATCAAGTGATTTTGGCTTGAAGTATGCCCTAAACTACTTCGTCTTGACCAAGAGGCATCTGGCATGAGTGAAATCCTACCCCCTTACGGATCACCAAAAGGTAATTACAAGTGGTTTGCATGAGTGAAATCCTTCCCCCTTACAGACCATAAGCGAGTAAGTACAGGTGGTATGGTTTCCGTGAATAACAGTGATGACTCAACTTACATTTGCAGATAGAAACGAGTGATGGCTGT
This sequence comes from Pinus taeda, assembly GCA_000404065.3. Lineage (NCBI taxonomy): Eukaryota > Viridiplantae > Streptophyta > Pinopsida > Pinales > Pinaceae > Pinus > Pinus taeda. The sequence goes on along the minus strand of APFE030103638.1, from coordinate 10,505 downwards.
CCCCACTGTTGGTTTAACAACTGAGTTATGATATACTTTCCCACTGTATTAAAAAATAATAAATTAATTAAATGGCTAGTAAATATTGATAAATATCAATTTATGATAGGCTCACTTAAGAGCGCAAGAGAGCTACTCTAATCCAAAACATCAACTTGTCAACTTACCAGACTTGAACCTGGGTGAGGTAGGATAACAACTATTCAACCCAATTTCCCAATCTAAATTCAATTGAAATAATAAACACGCACACACACAGATATATACTATGGTTTTTGCTCAATAATGTCTCATGGTCATGACATTTGATCATTCTTAAGATAATATTAAATTCTAATTCTAATTTATACTTCCCTTATATGGTATCGATCACTTTTATAAATCATTTTCTTTGATTATTAATTTGAATTGTAAAACACCCACATATATTTATCTTGAGCCCATATCTATCAAGTTCCCATAGGAATCAATTCTCTTAAGATGCAAACTTCCTTTAGAGTGTAAATTTGGAAAAAAGGTTTGCACCTCTAGAGCTTTGATCACTATCCGCCTTTGATAGATTGCGGCTTAAGATCGATCGATGATGGTTCTTATATATATTTATATATATATATAGAATGGGCCATAGTCTGCTTAGTAACTTTAGCAAAGAAATAGAATATCACAATTTTACGGTATATATATATATATACCGTCAGTAAATTGTGAATATTCTATTTAATTTGCTAAAGTTACTTAGCAGACTATGGGCCCATTCTAAAGGCTTGTTATGAATAATTGATGAACATAAATGTTTATTTTTTAATTCTACATTAATAAAATATTGCATCTAGTCAACCATGAAAATTACACTAGGAAAATATGTTGAAAGAGAGTTTCACGTTCCAGACAGTTAAAAGATAGTTATGGGCAGAGGTGGTTGCCTTCCCAAATTCCTATCCCTCGATATAAATTATCTCAATTAGGGAAAAGGGAGCCAAGAGAATGAGAGGGAAAAAATCTCGAGGAAACCTTGTGAAATTGGAACATGGTTGAGGGAGGTAGGACACTATCAAAGTAAATAATTTTTGAGATGGTTGGCTAGCATGATTCCAAAATGAACCCTCTGTGGTAAGTTAAACCCTAGACTAGACTTGATGGTATTAGAGAAAGTCTTAGGTTGGACAGGGCATGGTCCCTGTCATGAAAAATGTTTTGGATGTGAAGTTGGCTTGGGGGGAGTCTGGGTAGAGGATATTAGTTCTTGTTGGTTATGTGGAGCATTACTTTACCCTGTGATTTGTAGAAATTAATGTGTAGAATCAATACTGCTCATGAAATTTACTAGATCACAAGACTTGAAACTACTCTATCAATCTACAGAAGTTAATTCACCATCTAGAACAAGAATCATAGACATGTAAAAGGAAACATCACACATGCACAACAATTTTTCTAGGGGAAAGCAACTGCTCAAAATCTCTTACTATCTATATTGCATTAATTAGAGAATAGAGATGAAACACATATGCTTGCTCAAGCTTGAGGAAACATTGCAAGTGTATATTCTATCCCTCTGCATGACTGACTGACTGTAGCCAACACTTATCTAAATGCCAATCCCTCCAAGCTCCTATTTCCTTATTTTGTTCCCTTGGAAAATTTCGCATATTTTTTAGGAATTTCACACCAAGGAATTGCACAATTACCCTAGGTCCTTCCTCTGACTACATGCACCATCTATACACATGGGAATATGCTACAACTGATAGTACATTGCCTTGGAATATCCATCTCAACTGGGTAACTCAATTCTCGCCATGCAACAATTATTTTGGGTTATTGATCAATTAAATAGTTGATCACTCAGTGTGGTTGAAGTTCCACTTCCACAACTTGACCTCCACTAGTTCGTCTGACAATTAGAACTAGTTAAACTGGCAATAACTCAAACTAACTTAAATAGATTGCTACAAATTAGCAATCAACCGTACTGAACTAAACTCATGCTTCCCCAACTTGAATTAACTAAGTTAACTAAGTGAAAAGTGCCATGTCACCTCAGTTAACTACCTCCAAGTATTCTGCTGAAATAGAAATTTGAATTTTCTCTAGTTTGACCAAGGCATATTCAAACTAAGAATTTCTTGTTGCATTTTCAACATGATTTTCATGGTAGACTCAGATACTTGAAAGAAGAAAAGTGAAACATGTTTTGGAATGGTTTTCTTAGATGTATTTATTTTCTACTATGACGTGCAATGTTTTATTTTTGGAATTTAATTTATGATATTATGCAATTGTCATATAATATTGCTTGATTAGGTTAGTTTCAAGCCTCAACTGACAAGCGTCCATTAGCCTAGAAAAATCTTGAATCCTTATTACTTAGTCTGGGAGGAAATGATAGGTCCCAAAGCCAGGACCCACTAGTCTCCCATATTTTAAATAATGATAATGTTGTGAGGTGTTATCTTTCGGAGTCATCACAAATATATTTGTTATAATCGACGTTTTGAACCAACCTCTGTGGTTCATCATCAGGATTAGATCCATGAGAGAAAAAGTCAGAACCCCATCAAGTAATAAATAAGGCTAGGGTAGCGATGGGAGTGATGTTTGAGAAAGGTGAGAGCTGACTTCTTTTTAGCAATTAGTGATCTGAATCATTTACTAGTGATCCAAATCGTTTACTAGAATGATTTAGATCATTGATTGCTAGAAAGAAGTCATATCTCACCTTTCTCAAATGCCATTCCCATCCCTACCCTAGCCTTATTTATTACCCGATGGGGTTCTGACTTTTTCTCTCATGGATCTAATCCTGATGATGAACCATAGAGGTTGGTTCAAAACATCAATTATAACAAATATAAATGCGATGACTCCACAAGATAGCATCTCACAAAATAATAAAGATCGCAGAAGCCTCAAATCAATAATTTTCAACCTGTATGGGAGGGAGAAATCATAAGAAGTTTGTTTTACTAGAAGAATTCAGATCATTGATTGCTAAAAAGAAGTCAGATCTCAACTTTCTCAAACGTCATTCTCGTCCCTACCCTAGCCTTATTTATTACTCGATGGGGTTTTGAATTTTTCTCTCACGGATCTAATCTTGATGATGAACCACAGAGGTTGGTTAAAAACTTCAATTATAACAAATATAAATACGATGACTTTGGAAGATAACACCTCACAAAATAATATAAATCGCAGAAGCCTTAAATCAATCATTTTCAACCTGTACGGGGGGGAGCAATCACAAGAAGATCATTTACTAGAACGATTCAGATCACTGATTGCTAAAAAGAAGTCAGATCTCACCTTTCTCAAACATCATTCCCATCCCTACCCTAGCTTTATTTATTACCCAATGGGGTTCTGGATTTTTCTCTCTTGGATCTAATCCTGATGATGAACCACAGAGGTAGGTTCAAAATGTCGATTATAACAAATATAAATGTGATTACTCTGAAAGATAACACCTCACAAAATAATATAGATCACAGAAGCCTCAAATCAATAATTTTAAACATGTATAGGAGGGAGAAATCACAAGAAGTTCGTTTACTAGAACGATTCAGATCGCTGATTGCTAAAAAGAAGTTAGATCTCACCTTTCTCAAACGTCATTCCCAACCCTACCCTAGCCTTATTTATTACCCGATGGGGTTCTGACTTTTTCTCTCATGTATCTAATCTTAGTGATGAACCACAGAGGGTGGTTCGAAACATCGATTATAACAAATATAAATGTGATGACTCCGGAAGGTAACACCTCACAAAATAATATAGATTGCAGAAGTGCCAAATCAATAATTTTCAACCTGTACAGGAGGGAGAAATCACAAGAAGTTTGTTTACTAGAACGATTCAGATCATTGATTGCTAAAAAGAAGTCAAATCTCACCTTTCTCAAATGTCATTCCCATCCTTAGCCTAGCCTTATTTATTACCCGATGGGTTTATGACTTGTTCTCTCATGGATCTAATCCTGATGATGAACCACAGAGGTTGGTTCGAAACGTTGATTATAAAAATATAAATACGATGACTCCGGAAGACAACACTTCACAAAATAATATATATCACAGAAGCCTCAAATCAATAATTTTCAACCTATACGGGAGGGAGAAGTCACAAGAATTTCATTTACTAGAACGATTCAGATCACTGATTTCTAAAAAGAAGTCAGATATCACCTTTCCCAAATGTCATTCCCATCCCTACCCTAGCCTTATTTATTACCCGATGGGGTTCTGAATTTTTCTCTCATGAATCTAATCCTGATGATGAACCATGGAGGTTGGTTCAAAATGTTGATTATAACAAATATAAATGTGATGACTCTGGAAGATAACACCTCAAAAAATAATATAGATCGCAGAAGCCTCAAATCAATAATTTTCAACCTGTACGGGAGGGAGAAATCACAAGAAGTTCGTTTACTAGAACGATTCAGATCACTGATTGCTAAAAATAGGTTAGATATCACCTTTTTCAAGCTTAATTCCCATCCCTACTCTAGCCTTATTTATTAGCCGATGGGGTTCTGACTTTTTCTCTCATGGATCTAATCCTAATGATGAACCATGGAGGTTGGTTCAAAACGTCGATTATAACAAATATGAATATGATGACTCTGGAAGATAACACCTCACAAAATAATATAGATTGCAGAAGCCTCAAATCAATGATAATGTTGTTCTATAAATATAAACATAGCAGCATCTATTGTTAAATATAAGTTTCTATCATGTTACTGATATAAGAACTTATTTTGATTTACCAAAAATGAAATGAAGTACAATAAAAAGTCAAAATTAAGACTCAACATTTAAACAATGATATATAAATATTAGATAAAAACCAAACCCTTTAGGGTTAGTAAAAATAAGAAATATGTAACAGTCAACAATTATACACTGATTCCATGAACAGTTCGATAACAATGTCCACTATAAACAAAAGAAATATATATGTGTGTGTGTGTATTTTGCAAGGAAATTACAAATCTGTTTGAAATGCAATTTCACACAAGATTCAAATCTACCCTTCAAGTTTTGATAGATGGTCTTAGGTCGTAGTTACCATCCATCAAATCCATGGAGAAGACCCCAAATACCCAAGAACATAACCAAATTCAAGTCTCCTAATATTTAACAGTAAAATGAAACTGCATTTGGTAGCTGAAGGTCAGAAGCCATAACTTAAATTCATTCAAAGAAGTGTTCAAAGCCACATGGCTAACATCTAGTCTGTAAACATTCTACCTAATGAAAATTCGAGCCCGAATAGGTGCCATACCAAACTTAGCCTATAAATCTTAGTTCACTATTTGGTCTTGGCCTCTCCGAAACCTGAAATAATGTAAAGCAATAGAGGGTTTTATAAGAACCTAGAGATATCATAGCGTTGATAATGATACTGACCAAAACTTTGTTCACAAGTGTAATATAAAAGACTAACTTGCAATTTTTTTCCAAAGTGAAAAAAAAAACTAACTGGTGAGGCTCACAACCAAAGAAATAAAATTGGAAAGAAATATATGAAGGGTTAGGGTATCGGTTTCAATCGGTGAGCGTTAACTAGAAGACATACATAACCATACAACCCTGCACAAAACAAGTAATTTAATAATCATAAAGGAACTAAGCACAAGGAACTAAGAGTCCATACATTCAAAGCCACATGAAATAAATTACTAGCCAAATTATATCTGACCCCATTCATTATGAAGGTCAGGGTGAGGAATATCTTCCTCCAAGAATTAACCCTTTTATGGGATATCTATCAAACAGTCCATACCATGAATCAAATGAGAGAGAAGATTGACTTGCAACAGAACCATTACTGTGCTCAGTAAGAAAAAAAATAAAATTAGAAAGAATGAAATAAGCAACTTGGAAAGGAAGTTCCCTATTGTCTTCCACTTCCAGAATGAATTTAATGTTGTCCATTTGGTTGTTCATATGGTCCAAGAATTCTTTAAGATTCTCTCTTCCATGAGGCCAAATGAGACGAGTATCATCAACAAATCTTCTACATTGTATAGGCTTTAGAGGAAATGAGTTTATGGCTTTCTCTTTAAAGGATTCCATGAAAATATTTACCACCATAGGGGAGAGTGGAGAACCCATAATAATGTAATATGTTTACCCACATATGTTGATCATCTGAATGAACATTTAAGATTCTTCCATATATCTCTTGATGATGGGCTGTGATACTTATCCTAAAACGTCGATAACAAAAATTTACCACACAGGACTCCAAAAATTCTCTAATGCATACCTACGAAAACACAAGAACACTAATTGTATAGGTATGTTTAAGAGAGAAGGCAGGGTATTGTATTTGAAATCACCCTGAAAAGTATAGGATTATCTGCATGATGATTGCACAGAAAATTGTTTCGATACATAATTTATAAGAACAATATTCGTAAAGATGTCTTATGTTAAACATCTAGTTTAGATTTTCAAGGAAGGAGACATGTAAAAAAAATGGTGGGGCAGGGGGGTGTGGGGTAAAGGTACTATTGGTGCCAAAGTAAGTAATATTTCATTGTTAGACTAGATACATTCGGAAAGTAATCACTTGATTGGTATAAAATACCTCCTTGCACACATATTGTATGTTGACCAAGAACCTTGTTGAAAGAGTGAATGAAGGAAATACTTGATGGTAAAAATAAACTTTCGAATCCTAACAAAAGAGTAATCTTACTCGTGTATGGGAAGCTACCTGAAAAAGGAAGGATGCTATATAGCAACATTGTGAAACACTCAAAATAATAAGTGCATTGTATGTTAAAAAAAAAAAAATTAGTGGAAACCCTCGCCAGTAGTAAAAAAAGAGAGAATATAGATAAAACAAAGTGTATATAGAAATCAGAAAAGGGAAAAGGGATTGAAAACCCTGTAATACTTAAAACGAAATATAGGGTGTATTGGTATATCCGAGGAAGCCATTTGGGCATACTTCATGATAACTTTTGTTGAATTGGAATGGAGAAATAAAACACTTATTATTACAAAAAAATATGTATAAATATGAGTCAATTGGGGTTATCTTGGGTGATTGATAGGAATGGTCGGAATCCTTCTCACCAAATTAAGCACTAGCAAGTGATATGATAGATATCGACAGTGGTGACAATAAAATATAAAACCTATGTGTAAATATTATAACTTGGGTATAAATAAGTCCAATGCAGTAATAATCGACTAGCACGAGTAAGCATGGATTTCCTGATTGTGATAAAAAAAAATTGTTAAGGGATTAATGAAATTCTCATCGGGAGTATTTTCATGAAGGGATGCCACAAAAGATTGTACAATGTATAATAACGGCACAAACCATTAGCATGGAGGATTGTATATAAGTTAATACATTTGATAAAATTTTAAAATTGTAAGGTTTGTTGTGTGTAGTGAGATGTTATGGCATATTACAACTGTTAGATTTTGAAAGAGATATATTTTCGACCTCCTTTAGTAAAAGAAATCATAAGAATCAATCTTTTGATAATTGGAACTTTGATAAATGAAGGATTTTTTCCCAAACAAGTTACATAAGAATGAGTCAAGAATTGGGCACAGAGAATGATCAATAAGTTTTCTTTAAAAATAAAAAAACCGAAAAGAAAATTAATTGAGAATTATAGTAGAATTTTCAAATAAAATTCCTATTTAAGAATAAGAAAAATAGAGGTAAGTTGTGATATTACATTTCTAATATCTTGTGATGGAAGAAGATTAGTCTTAGAAATAATGAAGTAGCATAAATGATACTTTTAAGTTGAAATTGACATGACAATAGTAACTTGGTTACTCCAAGGCACCAAATAAACATGGAAGCACTTCAAAACAATGTTGTTGATACTTAGAAAGATACCAACTTTACACTAAATTTAGTAAGTATAAAGTGAGAAAGATTGGAGTCAATTTCAAAAATATGTAAATTTATTAGGAAGGTAATGCAATGATCCCTAAAATATATAATAATAAAAAAAAAAAATCTAGATAGCTTTTGAATTTTTGGTGCATGATAGACATAGAGGGCTTGAAGGTTGTTGTGAGTTATAGCCTTGTAACACAAAATCATGGAGAAGTTTTCTAATTGGTCTATTTTATAACCACTTCATGATTGGAAAAGGTTAAATTGATCTAAGTTGGTGCAATAGGATGAACAAGAATAAATGCATGCCAGATTCCATGACCTTAACTTGGTATGTTAGGTACACATGGACCTGGTGGGGTCAGAGAATGTCTTAGGTTGGACTTGGTATGGTCTTTGTCATGCAAACTATTTTGGATGTGAAGTTGGATTAGGGTGGGGGTTCTAGTACAGGATACTAGTTCTCATTGGTTGGGTGGAGCATTCTTTTCCCTTGTGATTTTTGTGGCAAACTTATTTACTTGAAAGTGGATAAGTGAAACATGTTTGGGAATGGTTTTCCTAGATTTATTTATTTTCTGCTCTGTTGTGTAATGTTTTCTTCTTGGAATTTAATTTCCAATACTATGTAATGGCCATATAATAATGTTGGATTAGGTTAGTTCCAAGCCTTAATGGACAAACATCCATTAGCCCAGAACAATTCTGAATCCTTATTACTTAGTCTAAAAGGAAATGACAAGTCTCAGAGTCACGACCCACCAATCTCCCATATTTTAAATAATGATTCCCATATTTTAAATAATGATACTGGTATTCTGTAAATATAAACATAGTAGTGGATGTTGTTAAATATATGTTTTTGTCACACTAATAATATAAGAAATTATTTTGTTTTATAGAAAAGGAAATGAAGTACATTAAACAATCGAAATTGAGACTCAACATTTAAAAGGTTGCATATAAATCTTAGATAAAAACCAAACTCTTTAGGGTTAATAAAAAATAGAAGGATGTAACAATCAACAGTTATATACCGAGTTGATGAACAGTTCGAGAACAATGTCCACTATAAACAAAATATTTACACACACACACACACACTGCAAGGAAATTACACAACTATCTGAAATGCAATTTCACACAAGATTACAATTTTGATAGACGATCGTAGGCCGTGATATCATCCATCAAACCTGCAAAGAAGACCATGGATACCCAAGAACATAACCGACTTTAAGTCTCCTAATAGTTAATAGTAAAATTAAATTGCATTTGGAAGCCTAAGGTCATAATTCATAACTTAAATTCATTCAAAGAAGTGTTCAGGGCCACATGGTTGACATCTAGTATATAGACATTTCACCTAACCAAAATCCGAGCCTGACTAGGTGCCATACCAAACCTAACCTAGAAACCCTAGTTCACTAGTTGGTCTCAGCCTCCCTAGAACCTGAAACAATGTAAATCAATAGAGGGTTTTATATGAACCTGGAGAGATCCTACCGTGGAAAATGAAGGCAGCCAAAACTTTGTTCGCAAGTATGATATAAAATACTAACCTGCGATTTTTTTCCAAAGTGAAAAGAAAAGTGATTAGTAAGGCTCATAGCCAAAGAAATAACACTGGAAAGAAATATATGAAGGTTTAGGGTATCAGTTTCGACTAGTAAGAATTACCTAGAAGAAGTCCACAACCCTAGAACCATGAAAAAAACGAGTAAGTTAATAATTGTAAAGAAACTGAGCATAGGAACTACGATTCCATCCATTTGAAGCCACAAGAAATGAATTACCAACCAAATTCTAGCGGGTCCATTCATTATGAAGGTCAGGGTGAGGAATATCTTCCTCAAAGCACTAACCCTTCAATGGATATGCATCTAACAATCCATACTATGAATCAAATGGGAGAGTTAACCGACATGCAACAGAACCATTATTGTGCTCAGTAAGAATTTTTTTTTTTTTTAAAGAATGAGTTAAGAAACTTTGAAAGAGGTGATGGAGAAGGATTTTGGTTTCAAAATTTACCTGGCAGTGACCAACCTTCGTGACCCAAAGCAACTTGTAAGCGAAGGTTCTTCTTGTTGTAGAGCTTTCTCTCGCAAAGCGAAAGACCCAACTGAGATGGAGCAACGCAAGGGATCAAGGGGAGGTAGTTACTCCCATAACCGCGTTGCCCCATCTCCATCGTATATTCCAAAACCTAATCATATCAACCATTGATCTAAAAACTATCACTAACTCCAAGATGGAGCTAATCCCAAAGGACAGTAATTCCATACACCTATATGGATCTGGAAAGTTCAAAGGTAATGTATTGGAGGAAATTATAACAATCCATAAATTAATACCATAACCTTTCGACTATAGAATTGCATGAAAGACACAAATTTAGAATAAAAATTATATGCCGTTGACCACCGCGGGCTAGAAAGACATTCAAAACCTTTGATAAACATTATTATGATCTCCATAAGCTCATGTAGAGAGCATGACCCTAAGTGCAAGCACATACAATATATAACACATCAAGAGTGACCCCCTTTAAATATAAACCCAAACGTTATATAAGGTATATAAATGTATATACATATAGAACCTCATCAATACAAATA
>APFE030103633.1:10570-23252 GCA_000404065.3 Pinus taeda | reverse complement strand
AATAGGAATCTTGTGAGATGAGGGAAATATTAGTTTTAATTAAAAAAAGATAAGTAAATAATTTTGGGTGACCCTTGATGAGAGAATGACACATGGGTGGGTGAATAATCAAGTTATTAAAAAGGAAAAATATTATAATTATGCATGACATGCCAAGTGTCATCTATGAGAAATCTTATAAAAGAAAGGGCAGGCCATGGTACAAGGGACTTTTGGGGGGGAAAGCCCTATTGTTGAATGGATGATATTTTGTGAAGGTAGTGACTACGAAGCTATAGTGAGTTTGGTGAGGCTGAGGGTTTTAGAGAGGGGACTCTTGAGCTACGGTTGCTCTCCTCTGCCGGCTAGACTCTTCCTCCACTGTACAACCCCATTGCAGCTCGGGGGTCCGCGGGGAAGAAGAGTACCCAAGGAGTAGGTTGGGAGCTTAACCGGTGAGTCTCGACGGATCAAGTGCGGCATCAAATACTCGCAGACGGACCAGCGACAAGGAATTACCCGCGACAACCGATCAAGCGAAATCGCGCCTCTTCGGTGGACGGTACACGTGTATTTCTTATTTCTTGATGTTAGAATTAAAGCATATAAATGTGGTGTTATTTCCTGAATGATTTTCAGTAATGTATGTGTGGGTTGAATTGAAACCTTATTGTGTTTGTTTTCCGGTTGTAATTGTTGTTAAAAAAAAAAAAAAAAAAAAAAAAAAAAAAATTAGTTTGGGACATTTCACTGTTTTAGTTGGGTTGTTACAGAATGTTTGCCTTCATTCGAATTCAGAATTGCAGTCCATGTCCTCAGATTTGCAACCTGATCTTCATGGTGTAGATCTCTGCTCTTATTTTTTCAAGTCAAAGTGTTGACTTCTGATGTACATGTACTATCTCTCTCTACTGAAATATTGAAGAATATAAGAAGAATTAATCAAGGGTTCGCCACATTGGGGTTTTTCCTTGGCTGGCGCCACATCTTGTGTCCTCTTGTCTTGGCTTGTCTTCTGCGATTTGTTTTTATGTTCTATCTGCAGTTTACTTTAATGCTGATGTGATTGCTAATCTGGAAAGATATGTGAAAATTGAAATAAATTTCTCTAAGCATAGAACATACCTAAAAGTAACATGGTATCAGAGTTGAGGTGAAGACAATGCCCAAGCAAGAGTGAAAGAACAATCACCAAAGACAGCTGGAAAAGGAAAAAAGGATCAATGGATTCCTCATCCCTCTTCAAATTCACCGAGGGTGACGTCGAAGCAGAAAATATTATCAGGATGGCGCAATAGAAGTTTCTAATGGCCTACCTAAAGATCACTTCTATGGGAAGTCCAGATCTAAGAGAGGAAGGAAAGGTAGATGCCTTGGTTGAAATAATTTTGACCATTATGCAAAGGAGTGTCCAAATGGTAGGGACACATCACTTGATTATGATAACAATCATTCCAGGGACATCTTCAATGATTAGAGGAATGACGGTGCCAGTCATCAAGGTAATGGCTGACCCTTATGAAAGCAAGGAACCCCAGGTATGAAGAATCAAATGTTGTTTCTGATAGGATAAAGAAGTGCTATCTTGTATTGGCCCTCTCCTTCAAATTCTTTGGGAATCTAGCTTATTGATGTAGTGATTCAAGGCACTACATCGAATATAAGGGTGCTCTCTCTCTAATTTGGTAGAGATGGAAACATTTGTGGGATTATACTTGGAGCTAATGCCACCTATCCTGGAAAGGGTGTTTCCCCTCAATTGAATGAGGGTAACTCGATTTATTTACAAGAATCTCTTTTATGTACCTGATTGTAAGAAGAACCTGGTGTCCATTTTGGCAATGGAAGTCAAAAGGCTTCATCGATGGAAAGGTACGTGTTTGGAAATAGAATTTTGAAAAATGATTTTACTCATGGATTCAGGGTTGGCAATTTGTATCAAGTTGCAGGATGGTCCATTGGGGACCATGTCAATTGAAACATCTCATCTATAGCACCGGAGTTCTATTATGGGGCCCTAACTGATGTAAGTCAGATGGTGATAGGGATGCCTGAATTCAAGAAGAGCATGAAGGTACATGACCGAGATGTACCTCATGTAGTAGGTCCATAGGTTTGGAACAACCCAAGGGGTTTGAGATTCATGATCGAGAATCTCATGTGTGCTGGTGGAAGAAAGCCCTCTATGGCTTGAAGCAGATCACCTCGGGTTTGATATGAGAGGATTGATAGTTGTCAGATGAAGCTGAGATTCACTAAGAGTGCAGTTGATCCAAACCATTGTTTGAAGGTTGTGGATGATAGACCTCTCATATCGGCACCTTCTGAGGATGATTTATTTCAGAGAGGTGTAGACCCTCTCACTTGCAGAAGTAAGAGGGAGTTGGATTCTGGATGTGGAATGGTAAACTGCAAACCCTTGACTACCTCGAGGATATTAACATTCAAAATTTATATGGTGATGATGCTAAACCAGATTTGGGAAATTCCTTTGAGTTTCATAAACTCATTTGCATTGATGTTCTTGGTGAACTTCTGTTCGAACATATGTTTTGTAGTTAGCATGGTGAGCTCATATTTGGTTGAGCCTCATTGGATTGGTGCCAAGAATATTTTGAGATATCTTCAGGGCACAATATCTCATGGATTGAGACACATTGTCATAAATATGAAGCTGCATGATTATTTGAATGCTGATTGGGTAGGCAGTGTGGAGGATCACTAGATCACTTCTTAGTGCTCATTCTCTTTGGATTCTGCTTCGAAATCATGGATGAGCAGGAAGCAAAAGTCGGTTGCTATAAGCACCACCGAGACTGAAGACATAGCTATGAGTATGATCTCGTGTGAATCTGCCTGGTTGTGGAAGCTCTTTAGTGAACTATTTTAACACATGATGAATACCACAGTGATTCTCTTTGATAACCTGGGGGGCATTCGATTGTTGAGGAATCCCGTATTCAATAATTTCTCAAGCAGATAGACATCAGATATTGCCTTATCTAGGATATGGTAAGTCGATGAGAGAGGAGGCTCCATCGCATTGACACTAATGTACAGGTCATAGACATTTTGTCAAAGCCCCGGGGAAAGGTTAAATCTATGACTTTCCTGAACAACTTGGACTCATTGAGAGAACTTCTTATAAGGGTCCTCCATGTTGCATGCATTGAGCTCTGGAGGGCTTGGGGTAATTACTGGAGTGACATACGACCACAGGGTGACTCACCCTCCCCTGGTGGTGCATTATGTACAGGGTGATAGGTTCAACCTTCCCCTGTGATACCCCGTGGTGACTATGGAATAGGATGATTAGTTCTCCTATGCGTCGAGATGATTAGTTCTCCTATAGAAATTGTGAAACAGGATGATTAGTTCTCCTGTGGGCCGGGATGATTAGTTCTCCCATGGAAACTATGGGATAGGATGATTCGTTCTCCTATGGATAGGATGATTAGTTCTCCTGTTGAGGCATCCTACCCATGTAGTCTGGGACTCATGGGAAGTACCTCTCATATGATCAATGATCAAGGAAATGGGGTTAGGGACCATAGTAGTACTATTGACGGACGCATCGTTGTATCTATTGTACTCCCTATGCTAGGATGACCTCCATTTATCTGGGATCAATGACACTGATTTGGGATCAGTATGAGTGGTTTGAGATACTCTCTTGCGATATTGATTTGGGATCAATAAAACAAACTTTGAGTCAATAAGAGTGATATGACACACTCACTTCAGATGAAACTGACTTCGGGTCAGTAGAGAACAGTATGAGACATTCTTGATCAATTCTTCTTCTTCATGGTTCAGTAGAGTAGAGTAGTGCAAGGTGCTGATGGCAAAGATAGTACAATCATACATATGGATTAGAGGATGGAGTTCTCCCTAGTTAAGAGCGAATGTTAAATTTGGAAACTAGGGCCAAAATCCATGTGGGTCATCTTAGTTATGGTAGCTGATATTTTTCATGGATCCCACTCATCGAGAGGTGTAGGATTGATCTAATGATCATCTGATTCCGATAAGTATTCATGGAGATATGAATTTATTTGTGTTATTGGACAAATCGTCAAGATCGGCCAGCAACCAAATAAACCCCACAACTGCTCAACGTTTTAGTATAAAAGGAGATGACTTAGAGTCATTTCTCACACTCACTTCACTCATTATCTCTCTCCACTTGTTTTTGGTTTGGTGGCTAGAGAGATCTAGAGGGAGAAGCCCTAGATGCTAAACCTAAGATGCCATAGTCACAATATTATGAGGAGATCATCTTGCAGGTAAGAGGAGATCTATATGTTGCCATATAGGAGACTAAATTGTTTCCCTAATGAGATCTAGACGCAGTCATGGAGGATCATGCAAGAGTCTTATACGCAACCCTAATCACAATCACGCAAGAAGACCATCTAGCCACAGCCTTAAAGAAGATCTGGCCGTAGATCCAAGAAGCCCTAGCTGCAGTTAGTTCTAATACGTAGTTAGAAGAGGTCATTATCCACAGCTAGAAGAGCCCTAATCCGAAGCAGAAGGAAGGCCCTAATATGTAGTCAAGAAGAGGACAAGATGTGAGGAATGATAGGACTGTTTTGGGTTAGTTTCTTCCTCTACACAGGTCCTATTTGAGGGGACAAGAAGCTGCAACTCATAGAAGGATTCTAGGGTCACTTAAGGGTTGACTTAAGGAGACGCAGAGTACTGAAGTCTTAACACAACCACAAGTAAAGAAATCAACTCAAGGTTTGGGAGAGTACTCTCGGAAAACCAACCTCCATCTCCACTGAGGGAGAGTGAGGAGGAAAGAGAGGAAAGTATGCCTAGATTGAATCCACCACCTTTCCCTAAAAGATTAACTCATCCAGTCCAACCTACCCTAGAAGAGAATGAACTTCTGGGTGAATTGAAAAATCTGTGTCGAAATTCAACTTCTCCAAGCCACTAAGGATGTACCTATTTACAACAAACTGATTAAAGAGAAGTGTTTCAAACATCCAGGGAGGTGAAAAAGAGACACCCCTACCATTAATGTCATTGGATAGCTGTCCGACTTAATGCCAGTGTAGGTAATTTTCCCTAAGTGTTTATACCTTGGAAGCTCTGTAGTAGATGTGCACATCAATGGCACCATTAGCCCACACACCTTGATTGATCTTGGGGCTACCATTAATGTAATGACTAAGGACACCATGATTAAGTTGAATCTCCAAGGTTCATTACGAAAGACCACGACAGTCTTGCAGCTTGCAGACCAATCCATAGTAGCCCCTGAGGGGATTGTTGAGGATGTGATGGTCTCCATTGACTCCTGGGAGTACCCTACAAACTTCCTAGTTCTCCAGCCTAAGGCCAAGCTTAATGGTTATCCTCTCATACTTGGGAGGCCTTGGTTAGCCAGTGTTGATGCCTACATCAACTGCAGGGCTGGAAACATGACTATAAAAAATGGTCATCTATCCAAGCAGTTGGTCTTGTACCCTCCTGCTCAACCATCTTTAAAACATGATTTACCTCTATGGCTAGAAGAGGAGGAAGAAGATGAAGTTTACTCAGCTCAACACTATACCCTAGAAACTGCCATGAGAGGAGGACAACCTGATGAATATGATTTGATTGAGCACATCCTCCAAAATCCAATTCCCAACACATTGTCCTTAGAAGAAGTAGTGAAGAAAACCAAGAGAAACAATCAAATTGATCTATGCTTAGCTGATTCAAACCCTACTCGTGTCAAGACAATAGAGTTCATCCCTGAAAGAACTTTGAAAATACACCCGTCTCTTTGTGTACACCAAGAAGAAGAGTTTTGTAACATGCTAAGGGAAAATTTGGATGCCTTTGCTTGGATTTACAAATAAATGAAGGGACTGCACCCCTTGGTATGTACTCACCACATTTATATCAAAGAAGGTTGTAAACCAGTCCAATAACCCCAAAGGAGAATGAATCCAGCTCTCAAGGATATAGTCAAAGAAGAACTGCAAAAGATGTTGGATGCATGATTCATTTACCCTATCTCAGACAGTGAGTGGGTGTCTCCTTTGGTGTTGGTTCCAAAGAAAAATGGGAAGTGGAGGATTTCTGTTGATTACAGAGAGTTAAACAAAGAAACAAAGAAGGACCATTTCCCTCTACCTTTTATTGACCAAGTGTTAGATGGCCTGGCAGGGAAATTTTTTTCTTTTTCCTAGATGGGTTTAGTGGGTACAATTAAATCCAGATTAACACAGAGGACTAGGATAAAACCACCTTCACCTGTCCTTAGGGTACTTTTGCTTATAGGGTCCTTCCTTTTGGTCTATGAAATTCCCTTGCCACTTTCTAGAGGGCAGTCCTGAGTATCTTTGCCGAGCTAGTCCATGATGCAGTGGAAATTTATATGGATGAATTTACACCCTATGGGTGTGATTTCTAGGAGGATCTCTCCAACCCGGGTAAAGTTCTGAACAAATGCAATGAAATGAACTTATCCCTTAGTCCTGGAAAATGTGAGTTCTTGATGACACACCCACTCTTCTAGGTCATTCAATATCCCAGAAAGGACTGTAGGTTGACCCAAATAAGATAGTCATCATCCAAAGGGTCCCAGCTCCGCAAAAACAGAGGGATGTAAAAAGTTTTCTAGGTTTAGCCAGATACTACAGGAGATTTATAAAAGACTTTAGCAAGTTAGCTTCTCCTTTATTTGGGTTATTGGCCAAAGACTCTGAATTTTTATGGTCAGAAAGCTGTCAAGAAGCCTTGGACACGCTAAAGGATAAGTTGAACACTGCACCTATTCTCCGAGGCCCAAATTGGGCTCTTCCTTTCCATATACATGTCGATGCCTCTCACAAAGCCATAAGAGAAGCTCTAGGCCCGATAGATAACAAGCTACCTTATGCTATTTACTTTATCAGTAAGAATCTGTCAAAAGCTGAGCTGAACTACATAATGATTGAAAAATAACTCCTAGCTGCTGTGCATTCATTGAATAAATTTAGGCATTACATTACTGGTTACCAAACATTTGTACATACTGACCAATGCTGCAATTAAATACTTGATGAATAAACCTGATGTAAATTCCCAGATTATTAGATGGTTACTTTTATTGCAACAGTTTGATTTAACTATTATCAATAAGCCTGGTAAGGAGAATGTTGTTGCATTTTTTTTTTTTTTAATCCAGATTGACTTTCCCTGTAGGGGAGGAAGGAACGGTTGATGATCAATTACCAGATGAACACTTATTCACCATTTCAGTTCTCTCTCCATGGTTTGCTAACATAGAAAATTACTTGGTGTCTTAACAGTTTCCACCAAATTTGTCTTCCAAGGAAAAGAGCAAGATCGTAAGGAAGAGCGCCCCATTCTCTTGGATTGGGGGCAACCTCTTCAAACTAGGCCCAGATCAAATTCTGAGAAGATGTGTCAGGGAGGAGAAAGCCTTTGACATCCTTCTGACCAGTCATGATGGGCCTTGTGGAGGTCACTTTGTAGCCAAAAGAACAACATTCAAGGTACTACAAGCTGGTTATTACTGGCCCACTCTTCACCAAGATGTGAGGAGGTATACTAGTTAGTGTGATCAGTGCTAAAGGATGGGGAAACCTACCCCAAGGGATAAAATGCCTCTACAACCTCAAGTGACTTTCGAGCCATTTAACAAGTGGGGCATGGATTTCATTGGACTCACTGGCCCTCCATCCAGGAAAAAGTAATAAATCATTGTGTGCACTGACTATTAACCAAGTGGGCTGAAGCCAAGGCCATCAAAGCAGCAACAAAAGAAAAGTGGCTGAATTATTAAGGGAAAATTTATTTTATAAGTTTGGGTATCCTAAAGAATTGGTCTTTGATCAATGTAGCCAATTTACATCTCACATGATTGAGAATTTGTTAAGCTAGCACAAGATCAAGCATAGAACATCCACTCCTTACTACCCACAGGGTAATGGGCAAGTGGAGGTAACCAACAGAGTGCTGGAAGGAATTCTAACCAAAGTGATTAGTAGCAACAGAAAGGATTGGGCAAATAGATTAGTTGAGGCCACTTGGGCCTACAATACCACTTGGAAGACCACCACTAGTTTCACTCCTTATGTCTATGGGAAGAAAGCCCTGCTGTCCATTGAATTTAAATACAACATGTTGGCTTGAGGGGGCCCGGCCCAGGTTCAGTGTTAGTTAGCCAAACAAATCCTTACACTATTGGCCCTTTAGGCATCAGCTTGCAGAGTGCAGACTGAAGTCTCACTCGAAGCAGTATGGGGGGATGCTAGAACCAATTTTCTGCACCCTTTAGATGGTTGTGATGTCGGTTTATTCCAACTATACCCGCCTCTGTGCAGGTCACTTCGCGCTTTGTCCACCCTTTAGTACCTTCGCGATCTGTTACAATCAGTTTTTGCGCAATCCTAACCAGGGTCTGAAGTCCTTTCGCGTTGCTAGGGCGGCAAACTGCGATATCTCCCAAACTAGGCTAAGTATCTTACTCATATTATTAACATATCTTAGTTAGCTTCATGTAACAAATGTTATTACTTGTGTTTACTTAACCAATACAATTATACACATTCATGCATCATATAAGCATTAGAAGTGAAATTCATACCCGATATAACAGATGCATAAACAGGAAATAATTACGCAGAAATGATAAAAACTTCCCTTTATTAATACTTCTAGATGATTACAGACTCGACTCACCCTACGCACTCAGCTGCAGGGGTCCACGCACTCAACTGCGGACTACTAGGCCTCTGTGCACTCAGCTGTAGAGCCTCTACCTACACTATGACTCAAAACTTAGACTTACACTTTAGAGCTATCTCGCATACATCTTCATTACTTCGACATTGTGTGTCTAACTACTTAGAGCTTAGCTCTATATACAATTCCATGGTCCGTGGACCATGGGTAGTTCTTCTACAGCCGACATTACATTATCAAAATAAGGGCAGACAACCCTATGACTCTTTAACAACTATGCGCACCACGCCCAAAAATGCGGGGTCTTTACATTGGAATTAAAATACTGGACCAAAATCTGGGCTCTAAGCCCCAAAACTACCCTTGGGGGATCCCGCACCCAAACGGGCCCCAACACAAACATCGTGACTCGCCCTTGAGTCACTCTGTAGGTGCGGAGATCTTAGCATGATGACCTCCTAGCTCTGTTTGGATCGCTGTAACTTCGGCAATGCACTGAGCGACTACCTGCTGGAATTCCTCCACACACTGTTTGGTGATCGCTGTTGTTGAACTGCTACCCTGAATCCTCTCATGAGTTGCTTGCAGTTTCGCGATCTTTGCTTCAATGGAGGTTGTAATTGTATAAGCCTTGTTGATCCATGGCTGTAGTTGCATTTTCAAGACCGCTTCTTTGTGCCTAGAGGCATCCACCTGTTCCTTGAGTGCCTTTTCCTGCTGCATCCGTGCAAGCCTTTGTGTAAGGGAAACCATCTGCGCGGTCCCTTTTACCTCATGGTATTTATGTTGCAACTCGCACGCCTTTGTCTCTAGGCGCTCCACATTCGAGTCCTCCTGGAGGGTAGTTAGGACCTTGAATGACTGTTCGAACAACTTCATGCAGTCTGTCACTGCACTGTCAATTGCTGCAATCACTGTCGTAACCGTGGTGGTATGTTGTTCCTTAACCTCTGGCAAAGTTGAAGGCTGAGCCTTCAACTATAGTTCTGCGATCTGCAGGTTCAGCTCCAACTGAACCCTGGCCATTTCTGCTCTTGCGTCTCGCACCCCTGTGGCTAACTTATGAACACGTGCCTCCACCAGTTCCTCTACTTGAATGACCAACTCCGGGACCATTTGGTAGGCTTCCTCCATAACTTGCATTATCTTTTTGTTTTGCTTCACTGCCTTGTTGTGCTACAAGTTCAACTACTCAATGTTGATGCCTTGCTCGCTCATTACCTGTAGAGCACGAATCTCCCTCGCCCTGAGTTCTGCGGTGACTCCATCCTGTAAGAGGTAGAGCGTCTCCCAAGGGAGCGTGGCCGTGTTCAACCCTACCCCTTTCAAACTACTCACCATGGGTCTATCGGCTTCCTTTTCTGTAGTAAGTGCCCCATCTGATAGCACTATCGTATTGGTTACCCTAGCGTGCAACATTTCCTCGGCAGCTAAAGTGTCGACTGCAAGGCTGGTGGACATTGTGCCAGCCTATGGAGTGCACACCTGAAACTCCTGTATTTCTGTCCGGAGAGCCCCCAATACCAACTGTTGTTGTTCCTCAAACTGCTGGAGGGTCTCTATGGTGACATCCCTCACCGTTTTTCCGCTATCATGCAAATCCCCCTCAGTGAGGGTGATTAGGTCAAATGATGTCTTCGATGCCTTTGTTTTCTTTCATGACATTGCCTACTCTCATGGTCGCAGATTCTTGAGTTGGGTGGACGTCATCTATGGGTCTGCGCCACCTTGTTCCATGTCTGTCTTTAGGTGCTGACATAGCGCTACTCCACCTTGTTCGCACAGTGTCACTACTCCTGTGTCCATGGCTTCTTTAGGTGCTGACATAGCGCTACTCCACAGTTCTTTCAGTGTCTCAGGTAGTTGCTCAAACAACGAGTTCACTTTCAGAGTCTCGAATAAGTCTTAGTTCATGAATAATTGAGTGTGCAACAACTCATTTCTCAAATTTCCAAGTGTTATTTGCTGGACAACCACTTGTAATTTATAACGTCTTTTGAATCTGAATTCAACTTTTTCCCCCACATTCGGTCCATTAATGCTAGATTGGCGGAAAATTTCCAAGAATCTAACCCGTAAAGTTCGCCTTAAATTCCTGCCGCCTGCTCCGTTTGGCTTGAAGCCAACCATCAAATCGTGAATAGTGACTTTAATGGTCATTTTCCGGTAGACCTGTGCACTAGCACAGTTGTCTTCGCGCTGTTGTAGACCCTGTGACACTTAGTTGCTTTGCGCAGTCCTGAAATCTCACAGCTCCTGGGCAGTGTAGTTTATGGTCCCGTGCCTCCTGTTAGCTGTTTGAAGTGTTATGACTGTGCCACTTTCATATAGTCACATTACCGGATCGCTGGTGTATGGATTCAATCGGCTGCCATTCACCTTTCCTGGGAACGGTTCTCCATTTAACTTTAGCAACTGTATCGCACCTCTGTCAGTAATCTCCTTAATAATATACGGTCCTAACCAGTGTATCCTAAATTTTGCGGGGAATTTATCAAACTTACTATCATACAACAAAACTAGATCGTTTACCTTGAATATGCGCAACTTAATATGTTGGTCATGCCATGCCTTTTCGTGATGCTTTTGGACTTGTTCGTGAAATCCAGCCAAAAATCGTTCTTCTTCGAGCTCATTTAGCTGCACGAGCCTCTCCTCCAGGGCTCCGCGATTCGTCATACCTATGAGCACTGCTATGCATAGACTAGGCACGATGTATTCCATAGGCATTACGACTTCCACTCCATAGACAAGCCTAAAAGGTGTGTCCCGTCAGCTTCTTGCATGTCGTTTGATAAGCCCATAACACTATAGGTATGTGTAGGTCCCAATCACTTCGCTGCGCATTGCAGACCTTGGTCAGTGCATTTCAAGCACTTTGTTGAATGCCTCCACTGTCCTGTTAGCCTGTTGGTGATAAGGTGTGCTCTTTTGATGGTACACTTGAAATTCCTTTGTTAGTGCGCTGATTGGCTCATTCAAGAAGTGGGTACCGCAATCACTCATAAAGATCTTCGGACATCCAAATCACATCAGTACATGTTCAAAGAGAAACTTCACGGTAGTTGTGCCTGTGCAATCCTTCACCAACTGTGCTTCTTCCCAACGAGTCAAATACTTCGTTGCAATGATAATGTACCTTGTGCTTGTCTTTCCTTGAGGTTTATTGGGTCCTATAAAATCTATTGCCCTTTTTCGAAAGGTTGCAACGCCATTTGTGGATTCAAAGGCATTTCATCCCTCCACGATGGCCTGCTTGTTCTTTGACATACATCACATGCCTTGCAGTATGCTTTTGAATCCTAATGAAGGTTTTCCACCACAACCCTATGCGTAGAATCTTTTGCGTGTTTTCTCTTCCTGCATAATGTCGTCCCGCGGTGCCCCCATGAGCATCAGTGAGGATGCTGCTTTGTTCAAACTCAGGTACATACCTTCGCAGTATTTCATCATTCCCCTCCTTGTATATATGTCCAGCAATGGCAAAGAAAATTTCCACGTGCACCACTAATTCCTTCTTTTGCTGGATAGAGTATCCTTCTAGCGCAGTTCCAGTTGTTAGAAAGTGTATTATATCTTCAAAATGTCCATCCGCTACACGCATGACAAAGAGCTACGCGTTGGGTAATCATTCCTCCAAACTAATAGGTTCCTCCCCTGTCTCGATGCATAACAGGTGATCTGGTCCCGCATTCAATCGTCCAGGCTTCACAACAACTTCAAAATCATATTCTTGGAATAATAAAAGCCATCTATAGATGCGCCCCTCCAACACAGTCTTATTGACCAGGTACTTCATCACAGAGTACAGGTGCACCTGCGCAAGTTGGGGCTTTTGTCCATAGGCCTACATCCATGTGCGCAGATCATTCTACCCATCATACTTGTCTATCAGCCACATTTTAGGCTTTCCAAAGCATGCTCTTATCATTCTCCTACATTCGCGCCAATCATCAAAAGTCCCCTTGTGCGTACCCCACCATCTTGCTAGCATAGCGACCAACAC
>APFE030103621.1:110134-131173 GCA_000404065.3 Pinus taeda | reverse complement strand
AGAGCCGCTCGCATGGTCAGTAACTCCGTGCGGTTGTGATTTAAAGATACTTTTGACAATTGACCGCAGATTTTGACTGTTGACCACAAGCTTGGAAACTTTGATTTGAAACAGATCTGTCGATTGGGCTCATCCCTTAGATATTGTTTGGTTGGTTTTGTTGGATACTCTGGTGATTGGTGAATTAGAACAGTGTACTCTCTCTTTGTTGAACATTTTATGACAATCTAATAAGAAGAAGAATTTGAAAGGGTTTTCCCCCTTGTGGGGTTTTTCCCTGGTCTCTTATTGCTCTTGATTGTCTTCTATTGTCTATTGCATTTACTTTTCTATCTACAATTGCCCTTGATAATTAGAAGAATAAATTGTGTTGGAAGATTGCTAATTAAAGAAAAGAATTGGGCTAAAGTGATTGTAACAACATAGAACAGTGGAAAATTAACATGGTATCAGAGCTAAGGTAAATTCAAGCCCAAGGAGACGAGACAAGAGCAATCATTCTTCAAAGAAGTTGAACTAGTCTATTTGATTTGGTCAAGATGTCTACCTCTTACTTCAAGGATAATGAGCGGTTGGGTGACTCATCTAATTTCGTTGCTTGGAAAACGAGGTTGGAAGTTCTACTAGATGACAACAATGTTTTGGAATATGTGCAAGGAAAGGTAACTAAGCCTCCGGCGAACGCTTCTACTGCTATCAAGTCCAAGTACAGAAAGGTGACCTCAAAGCTAAGAAAAGTTTCATTAATGGTTTGCAAGATTATGTACTTGTTTATGTCAGTATTGAAGAATTCTAAAGACATTTATGATAAGTTGGTTGGGATGTATGAAGTCAACAATCTGAAACATATTCTCTCCTTGAAGAATAAGCTCAAGGTCTTAAAGATGAATAAGGGAGAATCAGTGCAATCCTATATCATGAGGGTATCTCAACTAAGAGATCAATTGTGTTGAATTTCCATGATTTTGGGACTAGGTTAGAATCTGAAAATCTCTGACTCTACCAAACCAAGAATCTCAACAAGAACTACTTTGCACAACGGAAAATATAAAGCAATAAATCACATGTACACAAGTATACACAATTTTTAACAAATATTGTACAATGATGTACAACCCAATCTTCGTTATATTAAACCAAATTTGAATAACACAACAGTCTATGGTATACAAGATACAATGACAATCTTCGTTGCAGCTTCTTTGTTGTATCTTGTTATGTCGGTCCTTCGCTCCCGTACGGCTCACTAACTGCCCCTTAGTCCTTCAAAGGACAACACATCGAGACTCCAGGAGGGTTGCCACCTAACACTGCTACAAGTCACTTTTGTAGCATGTACACGGATGATCCAATCTGCTCTTTGGGTAGGCCTAATGCCAGAGCTCCAACTGTCAAGCTAGCAATCACCTTTGCCCATCAAGGTGTTGCACTTCGGCACCAATCTTCACCCAACCTTCATCTCCTCTTCACCACTTCAAGATAGCTCGTCTAGGGCTACTTTGGGATATCAACGCGTTGTCCTCCACCAGACCAATGATGCCCAATCCTTCACTATATATTACGCTCCTAGGATGGACTCTTCACCACCACCAAAGGTCCTCCAAATGGCACCCACAAGCTACAAGATAAACTGATCCAAATCTTACCAAAAAACAAGGATCCAACACACATCACACTGTTGTTTCAAGTCTGCAATATTGTTGTTGTCATTATGACTGGTTAAGGCATCTCGGACTGCTGCAATAGCCCCTAAACAGTCACCTAAACAACCCTCCTTGATTGCGGCCCACCCTTGGAGAGGTCTTCACTTGGTTTGTTGTTGTTCTAGGCATGAACAACCCTCAATATACCCTATGTTGTCCTCAAACAATGAGGTACGGCCTGCGGCCTACTCACAGAAACCTTCGCTGCCTCTCCCAAGGCTTCTCCACCCAAGAACCACCTCAAACAACCCTTAAAACAGCCTTCCTCTGCCTCGGCCCTCTAGGAAGGTACCTCGGCCTCCCTTATAGCAAACTAGGCCCTCCAAAAGACCCCTTAAACAGACCTTGAGATTTCGCTGGTCTATCCTTCACTTTTGCAGCCCAAAACAAAGTCATGTCTCTACTCCAACGAGCTCTTGTTGGCTGTGTGTGTTGCACCAATGGATGAGGAAAAGTCCTCCCAATCCACCTCTATATATAAACATAAACAAGGCTCCACAAATTTGATGAAGAGTCATGCCTCTTGAACGAATTCCTCAAGCCTACATTATTTGTCTTGTCCAACTATTAATGACAAATTCAAAAATTCATAACTTCATTTCGAGAGCTCTGATTTGAGTGATATTTGGAGAGTTGGAATTGGCATGACAAGCTCTATCACCTCAAATTCATCATGGTTTTGACCCAAATCCCGATAGGTGCAAAACCCCAACCTTGGGTTCTAAGCCCACAAGTGACTCTTATGGCGCTTTGCCCTCCAAACCCTGAACCCTAGGGCAGAGTACCTCCCAAGCTACACAAATCAACACTCCCTCTTAGCGAGGGAGGTACTTCCAAGGCTAGGAAGTAACTCATCATCATCATCACTACTCGCAACAATTGTGCAACTATTGGCGCTCACAATCGCAACAATCCCTATTTTGTGAACTACACCTTTCTCAAAAGTGTCACTGTCACTGCTGGAAGCACCCTACTTCTTCTTCTTTTCTTGAAAAGTTTTCCACTCTCTCCATGATTCCTTCTTGGCAACTATAGGAGCACCCTTGCTCCCCACTGACCACGCGATCTTCTTGGACTGCAGAGTCTCCCTCTAAACCTACAAGCTCCCTCTCGAACTCAACTCCCTCTAAGACTCTAGACCCTGGACCTTCTCGGGAAGGTGAACCTTCTTCTTGGGAACCTGTACCTGCTACTATGAAGCCCGCACCTACACCTGCTCCTGCTTCTTTGGAACCTGCACCTGCTCCACTTAATTCTCATGATCCATAGACTTGCCCATCAGCTTATATAGACTATGCTCTCTGACTATGAGTACAATCCCATCGGACTTAAAGCCTCTGGGCCTAAGTCTTGCCTTCCCATCCTGGAACAAGACCTCAAACCCCTTCCTCTCGATCATCAAGACAGAAATCACGCTATATCTTAGCCCTGGTACAAACAGTACATAATGGACCCGCATCACACGTCATGTCTCCATCCTGAATGGCACAACTCCTGATACTTGGATCTCCAACTGACTCTTGTCGCCCAACAACATGTGCAACTTCGACTCCCATTCAGCTAGAGTCTCAAAACCTCTTGTGACCTTGTCATATGCTTCGTCGCACCACTGTCCACGTAACATCCATTCTCATCGATAGTACCCTACGAGAAATGAGAGATCATAGCAAAGTCCTCCTCCTCAATCCCCTGGTGAGATCATCTATCTCAACAGAAGTGGCAACACCAGCACCTGCTTTCCTTTCTTCTTCTCATCATCTCCCTTCTTCTTCATCGGACATCTCGATGAAAAATGACCCATCTCAGCACAATTAAAACAATTGACCTTACTCAACTCCTTTTGCTTACCCTTCATTCGCGCTACAAGTGCCACGTCATCATCAAAAGTCTTCTTCTTTGGATGAAGATCCTCATCTCGCAACTCTTCCTGAATGAAGTCGTCCCACAGACTATTCCAGTCTGGCAACTTCTCTCTGTCAACAATCCCTTTAATGAAGGGCTTCCATTCCTCGGTGAACCCTTTCAAAGAAATCCTCACCATATCTCCATCTGAAATAATCACACCGACGACAGCAAGCTCATCTCTGATCTAAGACAATCTCGTCAGATACGAAGTCATGCCTTCACCCTTTATCATCTTGGTGGACTTCAAGTTATCCTCTAATATCTATACTCGGTTCTCGTTCTTATTCTAGGACAAATTTTGAAGAGCCGTCCACATATCATGTGCAGTGTTCTTCTCGAGCAAATGAGGTATTAGGGCATCCTTCACACCATTTAGGATGATCAATCTCACCTTCGTATTCAAATCCTCGTACACTTCCAGCTCCTTTGGGTTAGTTGGCTTCTTGATGAATTTCTTGGCGAACTCCCAAATCCTGTTAACCTGCAAGACCAACTTGATCCTTTCCTTCCATGGACTATAGTTGGACAACCCCTCCAACCTATCCTCATACCGAATACCATCCTGCAACTTCGACATTATCACCTACAATGTGACCAACTCACTCTTAAGTTGTACTTCAATGTGCACAACTCTGATTCACTAACATCCAAAATAGTTCAAACACGCTCTGATACCATGTTGAATTTCCACGATCTTGGGTCAAGGTTAGAATCTTAAAACCCCTGACACTACCAAACCAAGAATCTCAACAAGAACTACTTTGCACAGCGGAAAATATAAGGCAGTAAATCACATGTACACAAATATACACAATTTTTAGCAAATATTGTACAATAATGTACAACTCAATCTTCGTTATATTAAACCAAATCTGAATAATACAACAGTCTACGGTATACAAGATACAATGACAATCTTCGTTGCAGCTTCTTTGTCGTATTGTGTCCTGCCAGTCCTTCGCTCCCATACTGCTCACTAGCTACCCCTTAGTCCTTCAAAGGACAACACACCGAGACTCCAGGACGGCTGCCACCTAACACTACTACAAGTCACTTCTGTAGCATGTACACAACTGATCCAATCTGCTCTCTAGGTAGGCCTAATTCCCGAGCTCCAAACTATCATGCTAGCAGTCACCTTTGTCTATCAAGGTGTTGCACTTCGACACCAATCTTCACCCAACCTTCAGCTCCTCTTCATCACTTTAAGATAGCTCGTCTAGGGCTACTTTGGGCTATCAACACGTTGCCCAACACCAAACCAATGATGCACAATCCTTCACTGTAGATTATGCTCCCAGGATGAACTCTTCACCACCACTGAAGGTCCTCCAAATGGCACCCACAGGCTACAAGATGAACTGATCCAAATCTGACCCAAAAACAAAGATCCAACGCACATCACACTGTTGTTTCAAGTCTGCAATATTGCTATTGTGACTGTGACTGGTTAGGGCATCTTGGACTGCTGCAACAGCCCCTAAACAGTCACCCAAGCAGCCCTCCTTGATTACGGCCCACCCTTGGAGAGGTCTTCACTTGGTTTGTTGTTGTTTTAGGCATAAACAGCCCTCAATATACCCTATGCTGCCCTCAAACAGTATGGTACGGCCTGCGGCCTACCCACAACAACCTTCGTAGGGAGGTACCTCGACCTCCCTTACAGCAAACTTGGCCCTCCAAAAGACCCCTGAAACAGACCTTGAAACTTCGTTGGTCTATCCTTCACTTCTACAGCCCAAAACAAAGTCATGTCACTCCTCCAACGAGCTCTTGTTGGCTATGTGTGTTGCACTAATGGAAGAGGAATAGTACTCCCAATCCACCTCTCTATATACACATAAAGAGGGCTCCACGAATTTGAAGAAGAGTCATGTCTCTTGGACGAACTCCTCAAGCCTACATGACTTGTCTTGTCCAAATATTGATGACAACTTCAAAAATTCATAACATCATTTCTAGAGCTCTAGTTTGAGTGATATTTGGAGAGTTGGAATCGACACGCCAAGCTCTATCACCTCAAATTTTCTCATGCTCAAATTCATCATGGTTTTGACCCAAATCCCGATGGCTGCAAAACCCCAACATTGGTTTCTAAGCCCACAAGTGACTCTTGTAACGCTTTACCCTCCAAACCCTAAACCCTAGGGCGAAGTACCTCCCAAGCTACACAAATCAACACTTCTAATACTAGGAAATAAATCATCATCATCATCACTACTCGCAACACTTGCGCAACTATTGGCACTCACAATTGCAGCAATCCCTGTTCTGTGAACTATGCCTCTCTCGGATGCCACTGCTGGAAGCACCCTACTTCTTCTTCTCTTCTTGTAACTTTTTCCACTCTCTCCATGATTCCTTCTTGGCAGCTATAAGAGCACCCTTGCTCACCACTGACCACGTGATCTTCTTGGACTGTAAAGTCTCCATCTAAACCTACAAGCTCCCTCTCGAACTTGACTCCCTCTAATTCTCTAAGACCTAGTCCTTCTCGGGAAGGTGAACCTTCTTCGAAACCTTTACCTACTACAATGAAGCCTGCACCTGCTCCTGCTTCTTTGGAACCTACACCTGCTCCACTTGCTTCTCATGATCCATAGGCTTGCCCGTCAGCCTATATAGACTATGCTCTCTAACTCTGAGTACAATCCCATTAGACTTAGAGCCTATGGGCCTGAGTCTTGCCTTCCCATCCTGGAACAAGACCTCAAACCCCTTCCTCTCGATCATCGAGACGGAAATCATGCTATATCTGAGTCCTGGTACAAACAGTACATCTTGGACCCGCATCACAGGTCCTGTCTCCATCCTGAATGGCACAACTCCTAATCCTCGGATCTCCAACTGACTCTTGTTGCCCAACAACATGTGCAACTTCGACTCCCATTCAGCTAGAGTCTCAAAAACCACTTGTGACCCTGTCATTGCTTCGTCGCACCACTATCCACGTAACGTCCATTCTCATCGATAGTACCCTGCGAGAAATGAGAGATCATAGCAAAGTCCTCCTCCTCAATCTCCTGGTGAGGTCATCTATCTCAACAGAAGTGGCAACACCAGCAACCTGCTTTCCTTTCTTCTTCTCATCATCTCTCTTCTTCCTCATCGAACATCTCGACGAAAAATTACCCATCTCACCACAGTTAAAACACTTGACCTTACTCAACTCCTTCTGCTTACCCTTCATTCGCGCTGCAAGTGCCACGTCATCATCAAAAGTCTTCTTCATTGGATGAAGATCCTCATCTCGCAACTCTTCCTGAATGAAGTCGTCCCACAGCCCATTCCAGTCTGGCAACTTCTCTCTATCAACAATCGCTTTGATGAAGGGCTTCCATTCCTCAGTGAACCCTATCAAGAAATCCTCACCGTATCTCCATTTGAAATAGTCACACCGACAGCAACAAGCTCATCTCTGACCTGAGACAATCTTGCCAGATACAAAGTCATGCCTTCACCCTTTATCATCTTGGTGGACTTCAACTTATCCTCTAATACCAATACCCAGTTCTCGTTCCTATTCTGGAACAAATATTGAAGAGCCATCCACATCTCATGTGTAGCGAACCAACAATTAGA
The DNA here is from genome assembly GCA_000404065.3 of Pinus taeda. Classification (NCBI taxonomy): domain Eukaryota; kingdom Viridiplantae; phylum Streptophyta; class Pinopsida; order Pinales; family Pinaceae; genus Pinus; species Pinus taeda. The sequence continues at coordinate 123,983 of APFE030103621.1, read as the reverse complement.
GTTGAGCGAGCTTCTTGATGACTTTCTTGGAGAACTCGCGAATCATGTTGACCTGCAAGACCAACTTGATCCTTTCCTTCCATGGACTATAGTTGGACAACCCCTCCAACCTGTCCTCATACCGGATACCATCCTACAACTTCGACATTGTCACCTACAATGTGACCAACTCCCTCTTAAGTTGTACTTCACTGTGGACAACATTGATTCATTGACTTCCAAAGTAGCTTAAACACGCTCTGATACCATGTTGAATTTCCATGATCTTGGGTCTAGGTTAGAATCTTAAAATCTCTGACCAAGAATCTCAACAAGAACTACTTAGCACAGCGGAAAATATAAACCAGTAAATCACATGTACACAAGTATACACAATTTGTAACAAATATTGAACAATAATGTACAACCCAATCTTCGTTATATCAAACGAAATCAGAATAATACAATAATCTATGGTATACAAGATACAATGACAATCTTCGTTGCAGCGTTTTTGTCGTATCTTTATTGCAGGTCCTTCGCTCATGTATTGCGCACTAGCTGCCCTTTAGTCCTTCAAAGGACAGCACATCGAGACTCCAGGAGGTCTGCCACCCAACACTATTGCAAGTCACTTTTGTAGCATGTACACCGCCAATCCAATCCGCTCTCTGGGCAGGCCTTATTCCCGAGCTCCAAACTATCAGGTTAGCAGTCACCTTTGTCCATCAAGGTGTTGCACTTCTGCACCAATCTTCACCCAACCTTCATCTCCTCTTCATCACTTCAAGATAGCTTGTCTAGGGCTACTTTGGGCTATCAACGCATTGCCCTCCACCACACCAATGATGCCCAATCCTTCACTGTGGATTATGCTCCTAGGATGGACTCTTCACCACCACTGAAGGTCCTCCAAATAGCACCCACGGGTTGCAAGATAAACTAATCCAAATCTGACCAAAAAACAAGGATCCAACACACATCACATTGTTGTTTCAACTCTGCAATATTGTTGTTGTGACTGTCACTGGTTAGGGCATCTTGGACTGCTGCAACAGCCCCTAAACAGTAACCCAAACAACCCTCCTTGACTGTGGCCCACCCTTGGAGAGGTCTTCACTTGGTTTGTTGTTGTTCTAGGCATGAACAGCCCTTAATATACCCTATGCTGCCCTCAAACAGTAAGGTACGGCCTGCGGCCTATCCACACCAACCTTCGCTGCCTCTCCCAAGGCTTCTCCACCCAAGAACCACCTCAAACAACCCTTAAAACAGTCTACCTCTGCCTTGGCCCTCTAGGAAGGTACCTCGACCTCCCTTACAGCAAACTCCGCCCTCCAAAAGACCCCTGAAACAGACCTTGAAACTTCGTTGGTTTATCCTTCACTTCTAAAGCCCAAAACAAAGATGTCTCTCCTCCAAAGAGCTCTTGTTGGCTATGTGTGTTGCACCAATGGATGAGGAATAGTCCTCCCAATCTACCTCTATATATACACATAGAGAGGGCTCCACAAATTTGATGAAGAGCCATGTCTCTTGGACGAACTCCTCAAGCCTACATGACTCGTCTTGTCCAAATATTGATGACAACTTCAAAACATAACTTCATTTCTAGAGCTCTGATTTGAGTGATATTTGGAGATTTGGAATCGGCACGCCAAGCTCTATCACCTCAAATTTTCTCATGCTCAAATTCATCATGGTTTTGACCCAAATCCTGAAGGGTGTAAAACCCCAACCTTGGGTTCTAAGCCGACAAGTGACTCTTGTGGTGCTTTGCCCTCCAAACCCTCAACCCTAGGGCAAACTACCTCCCAAGCTACACAAATAAACACTCCCTCTTAGTGAGGGATGTACTTCCAAGGCTAGGAAGTAACTCATTATCATCATCACTACTCGCAACACTTGTGCAACTCTTGGCGCTACCAATCGCAACAATCCCTGTTCTGTGAACTACGCCTCTCTCGGAAGTGTCATTGTCATTGTTGGAAGCACCCTATCTCTTCTTCCTTTGTTGTAACGTTTTCCACTCTCTCCATGATTCCTTCTTGGCAACTATAGGAGCACCCTTGCTTCCCACTGACCACAAAATCTTCTTGCACTGTAGAGTCTCCCTCTGAACCAACAAGCTCCCTCTCGAACTCGACTCCCTCTGAGTCTCTAGAACCTGGACCTTTTCGGGAAGGTGAACCTTCTACTTCGGAACCTGTACCTGCTACTATGAAGCATGCACCTGCACTTGCTCCTACTTCTTTGGAACCTGCACCTGCTCCACTTGCTTCTCATGATCCATAGGCTTGCCCGTCAGCCTCTATAGACTATGCTCTCTAACTCTGAGTACAATCCCATCGGACTTAGAGCCTCTGGGCCTAAGTCTTGCCTTCCCATCCTGGAACAAGACCTCAAACCCCTTCCTCTCGATCATCGAGATGGAAATCATGCTATATCTAAGTCCTGGTACAAACAGTAAATCTTCGACCCGCATCACACGTCTTGTCTCCATCCTGAATGGCACAACTCCTGATCCTCAGATCTCCAACTGACTCTTGTCGCCCAACAACATGTGCAACTTCGACTCCCATTCAGCTAGAGTCTCAAAAACCTCCCGTATCCCTGTCATATGCTTTCTCGCACCACTGTCCAGGTAACATCCATTCTCATTGATAGTACCTTGCGAGAAATGAGAGATCATAGCAAAGTCCTCCTCCTCAATCTCCTGGTGACATCATCTATCTCAACAGAAGTGGCAACACCAGCAACCTGCTTTCCTTTCTTCTTGTTAGCATCTCCCTTCTTCATCGGACATCTCGACGAAAAATGACCCATCTCACCACAGTTAAAACACTTGACCTTACTCAACTCCTTTTGCTTACCCTTCATTCGCGCTGCAAGTGCCACGTCATCATCAAAAGTCGTCTTCTTTGGATGAAGATCCTCATCTCGCAACTCTTCCTGAATGAAGTCGTCCCCTAACCTATTCCAGTGTGGCAACTTCTCCCTTATCAACAATCCCTTTGATGAAGGGCTTCCATTCGTCGGTGAGCCCTTTCAAAGAAATCCTCACCATATCTCCATCTGAAATAGTCACACTAAGGGCAGCAATCTCATCTCTGACTTGAGGCAACCTCGTCAAATATGAAGTCATGCCTTCACCCTTTATCATCTTGGTGGACTTCAACTTATCCTCTAATACCAATACCCAGTTCTCGTTCTTATTCTAGAACAAATTTTGAAGAGCCATCCACATCTCATGTGCGGTGTTCTTCTCGGGCAAATAGGGTATTAGGGCATCCTTCACACCATTGAGGATGATCAATCTCGCCCTCGTATTTAAATCCTCCTACATTTCCAGCTTCTTTGGGTCAGTTGGCTTCTTGATGACTTTCTCGACGAACTCCCAAATCCTGTTGACCTACAAGACCAACTTGATCCTTTCCTTGCATGGACTATAGTTGGACAACCCTCCAACCTATCCTGATACCGGATACCATCCTGCAACTTCAACATTGTCACCTACAATGTGACCAACTCCCTCTTAAGTTGTACTTCATTGTGCATAACTTTGATTCACTGACTTCCAAAGTAGCTCAAAAATGCTCTGATACCATGTTGAATTTCCACGATCTTGGGTCTAGGTTAGAATCTTAAAATCTCTGACACTACCAAACCAAGAATCTCAACAAGAACTACTTTGCACACCAGAAAAATATAAGGCAGTAAATCACATACACACAATTTTTAACAAATATTGTACAATAATGTACAACACAATCTCCATTATACTAAACCAAATCTGAATAATACAACAGTCTATGGTATACAAAATACAATGACAATCTTTGTTGCAACTTCTTTGTCGTATCTTGTCCTACCGGTCCTTTGCTCCCATATTGCTCACTAGCTGCCCCTTGGGCTTTCAAAGGAAAACACATCGAGACTCTAGGAGGGTTGCCAACTAACATTACTGCAAGTAACTTCTGTAGCATGTACACAGCTGATCCAATCTGCTCTCTGGGTAGGCCTAATTCTCGAGCTCCAAGCTATCATGCTAGCAGTCACCTTTGTCCATCAAGGTGTTGCACTTCGGCACCAATCTTCACCCAACCTTCATCTCCTCTTCATCACTTCAAGATAGCTCGTCTAGGGCCACTTTGGTCTATCAACGCGTTGCCCTCCACCGGACAAATGATGCCCAATCCTTCATTGTAGATAATGCTCCTAGGATGGACTCTTCACCACCACCGAAGGTCCTCCAAATGGCACCCACAGGCCACAAGATAAATTGATCCAATTCTAACCCAAAAACAAGGATCTAACACACATCACACTGTTGTTTCAAATATGTGATATTGTTGTTGTGACTGTGACTAGTTAGGGCATCTTCCACTGCTACAACAGCCCCTAAACAGTCACCCAAACAACCCTCCTTCATTGGGGCTCACCCTTGGAGAGGTCTTCACTTGGTTTGTTGTTGTTCTAGGCATGAACAGCCCTCAATATGCGTTATGTTGCCCTCAAATAGTGAGGTATGGCCTGCGACCTACCCACAGAAACCTTCGCTGCATCTCCCAAGGCTTCTCCACCCAAGAAGCACCACAAACATCCCTTAAAACAGTCTTCCACTGCCTCAGCCCTCTGGGAAGGTACCTCGGCCTCCCTTACAGCAAACTTGGCCCTCCAAAAGACCCCGGAAACAGACCTTGAAACTTCGTTGGTCTATCCTTCACTTCTGCAGCCCGAAACAAAGTCATGTCTTTCCTCCAAAGAGCTCTTGTTGTCTATGTGTGTTGCACCAATGGATGAGGAATAGTTCTCCCAATCCACCTCGATATATACACATAAAGAGGGCTCCACGAATTTGATGAAGAGTCATGTCTCTTGGAAGAACTCCTCAAGCCTACAAGACTTGTCTTGTCCAAATATTGATGACAACTTCAAAAACTCATAACTTCATTTCTAAAACTCTGATTTGAGTGAGATATTTGGAGAGTTGGAATCCGCACACCAAGCTCTATCAACTCAATTTTACTCATGCTCAAATTCATCATGGTTCTAACGCACATCCTGATGGCTGCAAAACCTCAACCTTGGGTTCTAAGCGCACAAGTGACTCTAGTGGCGCTTTGCCCTCCAAACCCTGAACCCTGGGGCGGAGTACCTCCCAAGCTACACAAATCAACAATCCCTCTTCGCGAGGGAGGTACTTCCAAGACTAGGAAGTAACTCATCATCATCATCAGTACTCGCAACACTTGTGAAACTCTTGGCGCTCACAATTGCAGCAATCCCTGTTCTGTGAACTACGCCTCTTTCGGAAGTGTCACTATCACTGCTAGAAGCACCCTACTTCTTCTTCTTTTCTTGTAAAATTTTCGACTCTCTCCATGATTCCTTCTTGGTAGCTATAAGAGCACCCTTGCTCCCCACTGACCATGCGATCTTTTTGGACTACAGAGTCTCCATCTAAACCTACAAGCTCCTTCTCGAACTCAACTCCCTCTGAGTCTCTAGAACCTAGACCTTCTCGAGAAGGTGAACCTTCTTCATGGGAACGTGTACCTGCTCCTATGAAGCCTGCTCCTGCTTCTTTGGAACCTGCACCTGCTACACTTGCTTCTCATGATCCATAGGCTTGCCCATCAGTCTATATAGACTATGCTCTCTAACTCTGAGTACAATCCCATCGGACTTAGAGCCTTTGGGCCTGAGTCTTGCCTTCCCATCCTAGAATAAGACCTCACACCCCTTCCTCTCAATCATCGAGACGGAAATCACGCTATATCCAAGTCCTAGTAAAAACAGTACATCTTGGACCTGCATCACACGTCCTTTCTCCATCCTGAATGGTACAACTCCTGATCCTTGGATCTCCAACTGACTCTTGTCGCCCAACAACATGTTCAACTTCGACTCCCATTCAGTTAGAGTCTCAAAAACCTCTTGTGACCCTGTCATATGCTTCGTCGCACCACTGTCCACGTACCATCCATTCTCATCGATAGTACCCTGCGAGAAATGAGAGATCAAAGCAAAGTCCTCCTCCTCAATCTCATGGTGAGATCATCTATCTCAACAGAAGTGGCAACACTAGCAACCTGCATTCCTTTCTTCTTCTCATCATCTCCCTTCTTCTTCATCAGACATCTCGATGAAAAATGACCCATCTCACCACAGTTAAAACACTTGAGCTTACTCAACTCCTTCTGCTTACCCTTCATTCGCACTGCAAGTGCCACGTCATCATCAAAAGTCTTCTTCTTTGGATGAAGATCCTCATCTCGCAACTCTTCCTGAATGAAGTCGTCCCACGGGCTATTCCAGTCTCGCTACTTCTCTCTATCAACAATCCCTTTGATGAAGGGCTTCCATTCCTCAATGAACCCTTTCAAAAGAATCCTCACCGCATCTCCATCTGAAATAGTCACACCAACGGCAGCAAGCTCATCTCTAATCTAAGACAACCTTGTTAGATACGAAGTCATGCCTTCACCCTTTATCATCTTGGTGGACTTTAACTTATCCTCTAATACCAATACTCGGTTCTCATTCTTATTCTGGAACAAATTCTGAAGAGCCATCCACATCTCGTGCAGTGTTCTTCCCGGGCAAATGAGGTATTAAGGCATCCTTCACACCATTTAGGATGATCAATTTTGCCCTTGTATTCAAATCCTCATACACTTCAGCTCCTTTGCGTCAGTTGGCTTCTTGATGACTTTCTCGGCGAATTCCCAAATCCTATTGACCTGCAAGACCAACTTGATCCTTTCCTTCCATGGACTATAGTTGGACAACCCCTCCAACCTATCCTCATACCGGATACCGTCCTGCAACTTTGACATTGTCACCTACAATGTGACCAACTCCCTCTTAAGTTGTACTTCACTGTGCACAACTCTGATTCACTGACTTCCAAAGTAGCTCAAACATGCTCTGATACCATGTTGAATTTCCACGATCTTGGGTCTAGGTTAGAATCTTAAAATCTTTGACAATACCAAACCAAGAATCTCAATAAGAACTACTTTGCACAGCGGAAAAATATAAGGCAGTAAATCACATCTACACAAGTATACACAATTTTTAACAAATATTGTACAATAATTTACAACCCAATCTTCGTTATATTAAACCAAATCCGAATAATACAACAATCTATGGTATAGAAAGATAAAATGACAATCTTCGTTGCAGCTTCTTTATTGTATCTTATCATGTCGGTCCTTCACTCCCGTATTGCTCACTAGCTGCCCCTTAGTCATTCAAAGGACAACACATCGAGACTCCAGGAGGGCTACCACCTAACATTGTTGCAAGTCACTTCTGTAGCATGTACATGGGTTGATCCAATCAGCTCTCTAGGTAGGCATAATTCCCGAGCTCCAAACTGTTAGGCTAGCAGTCACATTTGTCCATCAAGGTGTTGCACTTCAGCACCAATCTTCACCCAACCTTCAGCTCCTCTTCATCACTTCCAGATAGCTCGTGTAGGGCTTCTTTGGGCTATCAACACTCTGCACTCCACCAGACCAATGATGCCCAATCCTTCACTGTATATTTTTCTCCTAGGATGGACCCTTGACCACCACGGAAAGTCCTCCAAATGGCACCCACAGGCTGCAAGATAAACTGATCCAAATCTCACCCAAAAACGAGGATCCAACGCACATCACATTCTTGTTTCAAGTCTGCAATATTGTTGTTGTGACTATGATTGGTTAGGGCATCTTGGACTGTTGCAACAACCCCTAAACAATCACCCAAGTAGCCCTCCTTGATTGATGCCCACCCTTGGAGAGGTCTTCACTTGGTTTGTTGTTGTTCTAGGCATGAACAGCCCTCAATATACCCTACACTGCCCTCAAACAGTGAAGTAGGGCCCGCGGCCTACCCACAACATGTACACGAGTTGATCCAATCGGCTCTTTGGGTAGGCATAATTCCCGAGCTCCAAATTGTTAGGTTAGCTGTCACCTTTGTCCATCAAGGTGTTGCACTTCGTCACCAATCTTCACCAAACCTTCAGCTCCTCTTCGTCACTTCAAGATAGCTCGTCTAGGGCTACTTTGGGCTATCAACACGCAGCACTCCACCACACCAAGGATGCCCAATCCTTCACTGTATATTTTTCTCCTAGGATGGACTCTTCACCACCACGAAAGGTCCTCCAAATGGCACCCACAGGCTACAAGATAAACTAATCCAAATCTCACCCAAAAACTAGGATCCAACACACATCACATTGTTGTTTCAAGTCTGCAATATTGTTGTTGTGACTGTGACTAGTTAGGGCATCTTGGACTACTACAACAGCCCCTAAACAATCACCCAAGTAGCCATCGTTAATTGCGGCCCACCCTTAGAGATGTCTTCACTTGGTTTTTTGTTGTTATAGGCATGAACAGCCCTCAATATACCCTACATTGCCCGCAAACAATGACGTAGGGCCCGCGGCCTACCCACAGCAACCTTCGCTACCTCTCCCAAAGCTTCTCCACCCAAGAACCACCTCAAACAGCGCTTAAAACAGTCTTCCTTTGCCTCGGCCCTCTAGGGAGGTACCTCAGCCTCCCTTACAACAAACTCGGCCCTCTAAAAGACTCCTAAAACAGACCTTGAAACTTCGTTGGTCTGTCCTTCACTTTTGCGTCCCAAAACAGAGTTATGTCTCTCCTCCAACAAGCTCTTGTTGGCTATGCATGTTGCACTAATGGATGAGGAATAGTCCTCCCAATCCACCTCTATATATACACATAAAGAGGGCTCGACAAATTTAATGAAGAGTCATGTCTCTTAGACGAATTCCTCAAGCCTACATGACTTGTATTGTCCAAATATTAATGACAACTTAAAAAATTCATAACTTCATTTCTAGAGCTTCAATTTGAGTGATCTTTGGAGCGTTGGAATCGGCACGAAAGCTCTATGTGTGCTGCAGCAATGGATGAGAAATAGTCCTCCCAATCCACCTCTATATATACACATAAAGAGGGCTCCACGAATTTGATGAAGAGTCATGTCTCTTGGACGAATTCCTCAAGCCTACATGATTTGACTTGTCCAAATATTAATGACAACTTCAAAAATTCATAACTTCATTTCTAGAGCTCTGATTTGAGTGATCTTTCAAATCTTTGGAGCGTTGGAATCGGCACGCCAAGCTTCATCACCTCAAATTTTCTCATGCTCAAATTCATCATGGTTTTGACCCAAATCCCAATGGGTGCAAAACCCCAACCTTGGGTTCCAAGCCCACAAGTGACTCTTGTGGCACTTTGCCCTCCAAACCCTGAACCCTAGGGCTTGGAGTACATCCCAAGCTACACAAATCAACAAACTGAAGACTGCTGCTGAGACTATATCTGATAGAGAGTTGGTGAAGATCACTCTTCAAGGTCTTCCTGAAACCTTCATTACAACTATAAGCAACAATAATAGACTTCTGATATTTGATGAGCTCGTTGGACAATGCACTCAAGAGGAAACCAAAATGATTGCCCAAGGAAGGATTCAAAAGCATGAAAAAGGAGAACCCTTTGCATTTGTTACTCAAGACAAGAGGAAGAAGGGTAAAGGGAGACCATCCAATTCAAGAAAGTCTTTTGTAGAAACCGAAGGACTCCAAGAGAAGGTTCAGAAAAGATAGGCCTCAAGGTGAATGCTTCAACTGCCACAAGTATGGTCATTGTGCTCAAGACTATCTGAGAAAGAGAGATGCTCCAAGATCCAACCGAGGCTACAACAACAAGTACATAAGAGAAGAAATGATGATCGAAGAAGAGGAGATGATAAAAAGAAGGGATGATATAAGGAGAAGAGATACTCCAAATCAATGTTATCAAAATTGGTCAGTCCAGCTGTTTTGGCCCAAAGTCGCTCTGAACCGATCCTCCAACCCAGATTAGGCCGGTTTGGTACCAAACCGACCAGTTCAAGACCACTTCTGTGGGGTTTGTACCTTCCCAAGTCAGCGTAAAAAATTGCCTTTTTTTCATTTGGTTGGCCCACTTCTAATTTTTACTTAAATTTTTAGCATTACCATGAATTGTCTCAAGATGTTTAAGAGTGGTTCCAACTTCATTGGATTTCATATGGAGAAAGTAGAAATTTAGATTTCACTCAAAATCCAGCAAACTTAACAATTTTTTAGGATTTTAGGATTGTGGGTATTGAAACCTTTCCATTGGATTTTGTCATGTACGAGGGTAAGGAATTGGTATTTAATAAAGAGCACCAATCCCTCTATGTACTTTGATGTTAGTGGCATTGGTTGTTGAACTCCTCTATCATGACTCTACTAAAAATGTACCCATCACTCAAACAAAATCTTGACTTGACATGCCACATTTTTCTATCTTATTTTAAAGTTTAGAGGGTTGTATTATGACGAAGATCCCAATATACGAAATGATTTTGATAATATGTAGGCATTTGTTGTAACATGATTTATTTTGGATGTCAGAAGCCATCTAGAGCCTATTTGTTGATGTATTTTCGACTTAGGGATGGATTGCACCCAATGCTATTTTGGTTATGTGCAATCTTACATGCTATATAAATGAGAACTTTTGCTTATTTGTGTATAAATGGTTTGGATTCATATGGATACACATGTATATATATGATTTATTTATTTTTAATTTGAATATTTCATGTGTTTTTGGTGAACCGGTTTCTTGGTCTAGTTTTTTACAAGTCCCAGTCTGATTCCGACCACAAGGTTTTTCGGTTCGATCATCGATTCAGTTCTGATAACATTGCTCTAGATGACTATGAAGAAGGCCATCGTCCTCGAAAGAGAGCATGAAATTCCAGTTATGAAAACAATGTAGTTGCTAGTCAATCTGAATATATTCTTATTTCTGCTCTTTCTAGCTCTTCCCCTCCGGATTCATATGATAGTTGGTTGGTAGATAGTGGGGCTTCTGGACATTTCTCTAGTTACAAGGAGGTCCTCTCTAATCTGGTTGAGGAGGAGGCAAGTTTGACAATCATTCTTGGAGATAGTTCTACTCATCTTATGAAGAGTTTTGGTTGTGTCAAATTTCACTTGGACACTAGTGAATCCATTCTTCATGGTGTGATGTACATTTCGAGTTTAAAGAAGAACTTGGTATCTATTTCTGCTTTGGAGGACAAGGGCATGAGAGAGCATTCATAAAAGGAAAAGTCCTCACTTGGCCTATGGAATCTCGCATGAGAGATGCTTTTACCTTGGGATCTAGAGTTGAAGGACTCTATAGAGCCAATGGAATACCTCTTCTAGCAATGGTCCACGACATTAATCATCAAAGCGAGCTATAACACCGAAGGTTAGCACATCTACATTATGAAGCCATACCGAAATTGAAGAAGTTAATCTCTAGGATGCCTGATGTTTAAGCCAATCATGATGGAGTTTGTCCGAGGTGTGCCACTAGTAAGAAGACAAAGGGACCATTCCCCTCTAGCAGGAACAAGACTAATGATATTCTTCAACTTATCCATTCTAACCTGTGCGGACCCATGCCTGTGCACTCTATTGGTGGACATCTCTATTACATAGTCTTCATTGATGACTTCTCCATGAAGACATGGATATACTACTTAAAGCACAAGGATGAGGCTTTTGATATGTTCAAGGACTTCAAGGCACTGATAGAAAATCAAACTAGGAAGAAGATCAAAGACATTCGATCCGACAATGGTGGAGAGTACATTTCAAATGAGTTTGTTGACTTTTGCAAGCAAGCTGGAATCAAGAAGGAAACCATTGTACCGTACAACCCCGAGCAAAATGGAGTGGCCCAAAGAAATAACATGTTCATCGTAGCAGCTACCCAAGCTATGCGGCATGATCAAAAGTTGTCAAAATTCCTCGAGGGAGAAGCTACAAGTATAGTAGTATATGTTCAAAATCAGGTTCCTCAGCAAGCATTGGACAACAAGACTCCCAAAGAAGTATTCACAAGTGTGAAGCCCAACATTGGACATCTCAAGATATTTGGTTGTCTCGTGTATTTCCATGTGTCAAAGGACAAGAGGAATAAGCTGGAAGCCACACGAAAGAAAGGTACGTTTGTTGGTTATTGTGAAAATTCTAAAGCATTTAGAATATATATCTCTAGTCAAAGGAAGATCGAATTTAGTACGGATGTAACCTTCAATGAAGTTGTCGCTCTTGGAAAAGCAAGGGATCTTCATCCTGTTGAGAAGAAAGTTGATGATGGCATATTAGAAGGTCCTTTTGTGCCGGAATCTGAGAAGGACGTAGTTGATGACCCTGTGGAGCCTATGGACCCCTTGGGTACTCCTCCAAGTAATCCCCTTGTTAGGAAGAGACCATTATGGCTTCATGATACTTTACAAGATGCTGAGAGATATGTTCCTGCCAGAAGGACCTTTAGAGAAAGTAAGAAGCCATGCCGATATCAATGATACATTGTAGCTATGAGCACTATGATCCAAGTTGAGCCTTCTATTTTGAAGAAGTTGTGAAAGAATAGGTTTGGAAGGACGCCATGGCCGAACAATATGAATCGATAATGAAGAATAATGTATGGGATGTTGTGCCGAAACTTATGTGAAAGTCTATCGTAACCTCAAAATGGCTATATAAGATCAAACATGGAGTTGGTGGAAGCATTGAGAAGTATAAAGCAAGGTTCATGGCCCAAGGTTTCTCCCCGATAAAGAAGAAGAAAAAAAAAGGAGAAGACTATGACAATATATTTGCTCCCGTTGCTTCATAAACTAGTACTAGATCGATTATTGCTCTTGTTGCTAGCCAAGGACACTTCACCAAATGGATGTAAAGACAACATTTCTTCATGGCATACTACAAGACGAAGTATATGTTTAGCAGCGTTGAGGATTTGAAGTGAAGGATAGAAAGACTTATGTTTTCAGGTTGAAGAAAACATTATATGGTTTGAAGCAAGCTCCCTGAGCCTGGTATGATCGTATTAATAGTTACGAAGTGAAGCTTGGATTCACGAGAAGTAGTGTCAATTGGAACCTCTACTTCAAAGTGGTCCAAGGTATGCCTTTGATTTTGGTTTTATATGTTGATGATCTATTCTTGACAGGTAGTGAGCCTCTGATGCTCAAGTGTGAGAGGGAGCAGGCATCTGAATTCAAAATGAAAAATCTTGGTATGATGCATTACTTTATGGGACTAGAGGTTTGGCAGAGACCTGGAGAGATTTTCCTTTCTCAAGGAAAGTATGTTGTGAAGTTATTGGAAAGATTTGGAATGACTAAATGCAAGTCCCTAGCCACACCGATAGAGATAAACTTCAAGAAGTTATGTGGGTATGCTGCTAGACCCGACTTGGCTAACCCTTCTAAGTATCGTCAATTGATTGGAGCATTAATGTTTATTGTGAACACCTATCTGGACATATGTTTTGCAATGAACACCTTGAGTTAATTCATGGTCGAGCCACTCCATGTATATTGGGTTGTTGCCAAACACATTTTGAGATATTTGCATGGGACGATCAATCTTGGTTTAAGATATACTTCCAGAGATGTGAGATTGCATGGACCAATGTTGTTAAAAGCGCGAGCGGGATTTAATCGGCGCGGGGAAAAAAACGAAAAAATCGGAAAAATCAGGAAAAAAGCGGAAAAAAGCGGGAAAAAAGCGTTTGGAACAAAAATATTCATTTTTTTTCATTTTTTTTCAATTTTTTCAATATCTAAACCATCTAGAACATAAAATAAATACATTGACACATAAATATGATAAAAAAACTAATATATAAGATGTTTAATATCATTTCTAGCGCTAAAATCACACATAACATTGAATCATGAACTGAATAGTAAGTCCTGACTCCTGAGTCCCAACTCAGCCTCAAAATATCAACAAAAAATATGATAATGT